>JAENPR010001160.1:0-205474 GCA_018135685.1 Themeda triandra | reverse complement strand
ACATGCACAATGCAAACAAAGAGCTATTAGAAGAACAGTACACCAATCTCATCAAGATAGAATAAAAGGCTTATAAAACTATTCTACTCACTGCTACGATTAAAGTACGTCAAATTCACTAAACGGAATTATAACGGCGAAGATATGAATTTTTAAAGGTTTCCTATAGAAGAATAAATGCATTAAAATATGAACTCAAAATAAAAAGTCTACAAACTATACTAACAGTGACATCATTGCATAGCTTACGAAATTATGAATCTAACGAAACTTGAACGGACTCAAACGGAGTTAAAATGAGCATTTTATAAACATTTGAATGCAGTGGCAAAACTGTAATTTACTGGAAACGCATCCTGGAAGGAACTGCGCTTTCCAAGGTTGAAAACGGAAACTGATCATGCGCCAAGCCTAGACGTATTTCACTGTATTTGTGGAATTATTTTTCTGTAGAAAAACGGCCAAAAAAATACAAGATGACATCATGGTGATGTCAGGAAAGCTAAGATTGACGTCACCCAAAGCAAGCAAGCAAGCAAGGCATGGCGCTCGGTGATGGCCATCGACGATTACGAGCTCTTCGCCGGCGAACTTGAATAGGCCAACGTGGTGCACCATTCAAAGTGATGCAAGAAACAATCGACAGAGGAGGACAAGGCAAGCTCACCAATGTGAAAGATGGGATCGGAGAGGAACCGAGGACGGGGTGCGGCTTCGGACGACGGACGGCGACACCCTGCAAGAACCGGCGACATGCCATGAGCATACCCGGCCATGAACGAGAGAAAGGAAAGAACCAGCGATTTCACGAGATCAAAACGAAGCTCGGCCTTAAGCTTACGGAGACGGTGAAGTCGACGCAGCCACCAATTGCTCCCGGTGGCGGCGAACTAGGTCTTACGGCTTGCTGTTGCTAGCACGCGCGAAGGTGAAGGCGGCGCTAGCGTCTAGGGTTTGGAAAAGGGCGCAGCTGATGCGGTCACGAAGCTAAATAGCCTGGCGATGGAGGGGACGTGCAGGCGCAAGGGCGGCACTCGAACCGACGCCTGTTCGGCCGGAGGAAGAAGAAAAGGCGCGGGCCCCGTTCGTCAGCTGCAGAGGAAGGAGGAACAGCTGCTGGCGCTGTGGGCTTTGGTCTTCTGGCCCAGGAACAGCAACAGGCCTCTCGGCCAAGATCAACTAGAGAAGGGGAAGTGGCCAGCAGGCCAAAACTGCCATGCGACCAGAAAAGGAAGAAGAGAAAGAAATTCCTTTTTTTTTTTATTTTCAGGCCTTTTCACAATTCATTTTCAGAGATTTTGAATTCAACTAAACATAGAACCAAAACCAGGCAACATAACAGAAAACATGCAGCATCATGAATGCACAAGCATGTTCCTAACCACGATAGATTTTTATTTCACGAAAACATTTATTTTGTCTATATTAAATGCTCACAAAAATAGCATAATTAAATCAATTTGACTATTTTAAAATCATGCAAATTTTCGGGCATGACAACTCTACCCCTTAAAAGAATCTTGTCCTCGAGATTGAATTGAGCTTACTCCAACAATCGGATACGCTGCCCTCAAAGCATCTTCACTTTCCCAAGTTGCCTCACCTGCGAATACCGATTCCATTGCACCTTGCACATCTTGATAACCCCGCTTCTAGTAACCTTTTCTCGTTGTATCCAAGATTCTTATTGGAAACTCTTCATAAGTAAGATCCCCTTTCACAAGTGAGTTCATCAAGAGGTAAATGCTCCTTTTCGTGTACACGCAAGCACTTCTTAAGTTGAGATACATGGAACACATCATGCACACTAGACAAACTCGGAGGCAATTCCAATTGATATGCCACTTCACCACGCCTCTCGAGGATTTTGAAAGGACCCACATACCTTGGTGCTATCTTTCCCTTCATATTGAATCTTTTCACACTTCTCATCGGAGACACTTTCAAATAGACATAATCACCCACATTGAAAACCAATTCCCTTCTCCGAGTGTCTGCATAACTCTTCTGGCGAGATTGAGCTACTCTCAAGTTCTCCCTAATCACTCTTACTGGCTCCTCAGCATCTCTAAGCACATCCGGCCCAAACACTTGAGTCTCACCGGTTTGATTCCAAACAAAGGTGTTCTACACTTACGCCGTACAAAGCCTCAAACGGTGCCATCTTGATACTCGTTGATAGCTATTGTTATAAGAGAATTCTGCATAGGACAAACTCTTATCCCAACTAGTACCATATTGCAATGCATAGGCCCTCAACATATCTTCCAAAATCTGGTTAATCCTTTCAGTTTGCCCATCTGTCTGAGGGTGGTAAGCTGTACTAAAATTCATCCTTGTTCCCAAAGAATCATGTACCTTCTGCCAAAACTTGGATGTGAATTAACTGCCTCTGTCAGAGACAATCTTCTTTGGAACTCCATGCAAACATACTATCCTCTCCATGTACAGTTCTGCTAACTTGGCTCCTGAATCAGTGGTCTTGACTGGCAAGAAGTGAACAACCTTAGTCAACCGATCCACTATTACCCAAATTGAATCATAACCTTTCTGAGTACGAGGTAAACCCACAATAAAATCCGTGCCAACTTCTTCCCACTTCCATTCGGGAATCTTCATTGGTTGTAGATCCACCGGCCTCGATGTTTGTCTTTCACACGCTGACATGTATCACAAATAGCCACATACTCAGCCACATCTCTCTTTAAACCAATCCACCAATACTTTTCCTTCAAATCTAGATACATCTTTGTACTTCCAAGATGAATAGAGTAAGTGACTCATGTGCCTCTCATGAGAATTGCTCCGACGAATGGCTTTTACCTCGTGGAACACATATCCTTTTGCCATACCATAGAGTACCCTCTGTTGACGGTTGTTAATGATCAATTTTATATGTCAATCAGAGAGAGAAAGAGGGTATAATCTGTTCACCACCATAGACTTAGGGTTTAAACTACGAGATTCCACAAGTTTTGGTGAATATGTGTTTTCGCGAGGGGATTATCGGGGAAAACATCCAAGGAGGCCCACATGTCATGATTACATAGAGAGAAAGACCGAACGGGTAAAATTGTATACTCTAGAAGACTCCGGGGCGAACCCCGGAAGCGGAGACCCACTGGCATAGGGGTGAGTCGGCCACTCCCCCTTGGCCGGGATCGCCCTCCACCAATCGTGTGGAGGCTCGCGGATCTCGCCTCCACCGACCTTGAGGAGCAATAATTATCGTCCGTTTAGGTCGGTTTGATCCGATGGTCAGTGGTGCATCCTAGGGGCTATATATTCGAGCCCCCTGCCCCCGTCAAACCCTAATTCATTCTAGAATTCATTATTCGAGGTAGCCATCGGCAAGGGTTTAGAGAGACATCTCCACCGTAGAATTAGAATAGCTACTCTAGATCTTCAAGTTCTACATAGGTTTAGACTAGATAGAGGAAGAATCGGGCGCTGTGCTCGGAATTCGGATCTTCATCATCGAATTGGTATTATCTTGTATCTATTCTTGTGACTTTATTCTAAATATCATTATGTTTCTATTTACTATGTTCCTAGTTTATTCTAGTTCTACATTTGATATGGTTATGATTGGTAATAAGTTTATGTATATGTTTGCAAAGCGTTTAGCTCTCTTCCCGGGGTTAGGTGGTAGATTTCATGTAAGCATGGTGCTTAGATGCCGTTTACTCCGCAAATGCACCCTATTGGCGAGGGTCGTGTGGTAGATCGCGGAAGTGACAGAGTTCCGTTGAGTCCTCTCGTATTCCATCCCCGTTGGTAGGTCTAGCAGAACCAAAGTTGCGTAGTAAGTCCCTGCTATGTCTTGGCTTGTTATAGCAATGATCCTTATACATAGATGAAGAGTCTTTTGTGCTTGTATATGATAGTGTAGAGTTGGAGTAGATGAATGACTTAGTAGATTAGAACCTACATAGGATTTCTATTTCTTGTGCTAATCGATGTCAACCTACCTTTGTGAGTAGTCTATATCTAATCTCTGTGTGATTTATACCCCGAGCTTATTACTTTATATTCCCTTATTTATCATGGTTTACCCCTCTCCAAAGTATGTGATGTGCAATCAATCACTCATAGGTAGTCGTGTTTAGCAAGTTCATCTCATTGTTTAAGTCCTTAGTTCTTTCCTTTGAGCTAAATATAAATAACGATACCCGAAATACTTCTGGTAAAATGCTACGATGGTGTATTATCTCGTTGGCTTGCGGATCCCATATTTTTCTTGATTAGAGGAGCTTCTATACCAACACTTCGGCGCCATGCTAGGGATGACAACTTAGCGTGAGTGGTGTTAGAGGTGTCAACAAGCATTTTTGGCGCCGTTGCGGGAACTGGAATAAACTTTTAGAGAAAAATTGCTTAAGCGAGATACTTAGAAAAATGAGTGATTGTCACTAGTCACCTCTACTTTGGCAGTTCACCCCCGTTGTTTTTCTTTGTCTATATTTTATACGGGGTATTAGCGGTGATTAAATCGATTCATTCAAAACTCTCGATCATCGAGTCGTTCAATCAAGAAGGAAGCTCGTCACCAATCAAGATGGCCGAGAAGACCTTCTTGGAGTTCTCTGCTCCAACAATAGAGAACATCCGCACCGGTCCAAGAATAGAAAATAATATGGAGTTTGAGCTCAAGTCAAGTCTCATCAACATGGTGCAAGTTATCCAATTCGGTGGAAAGGTACATGAAGATGCAAGTACACATCTACGGACTTCATGGAGATTGGAAACACCATCGCCATAGAAGGAGTTAAAGAAGACCTCATACTTCTTCGTCTCTTTCCATTCTCACTAGTGGGAAGAGCGAAGCAGTGGTTCTATGCCAATAAAGAAGATATCAATACATGGGCAAAGTGTTCCAAGGCCTTTATAGCAAAATTCTTCCCAATAGGCAAAACCAATGCCTTAAGAGGAAAGATTACCAATTTCCAACAGCAGAAGACGGAGACCATGTCGGGAAGCATGGGAGCGTTTGCAAGGATATATCCAAGATTGTCCCCATCATGGAATGGAAGAATGGTTACTCATTCAAGGTTTCTATCACGGATTAACTCCGAAGACGCGTGAGCACCTAGATGCAACCGTGAAGGATCATTCTTATCACTCACTCTTGGGAGAGCTAAAAGACTCATGGAGAAGATAGCAGATAATCAAAGTCGGTCCCAAGACAATATTCAAGATTGTCACCGAGTGAAGAAGCAATAGAAGAAGTGAATGCATTATCAACCAAGATGGATGCCTTACTCCACTAGCTTGACCAGAGGGCCAAGTACAAGGAAGATCAAAGAGCAATTGAAGCAACATATAAGCAGAATTCAAGTCCCATCATGAGAAAGGTTCCACATTGGGTGCAACCACCCATTAATCAAGGTGAGATCTATTACTACAAGAAGAGGGAGTTCCACCAGAGATCCTCCCTATCCAAAAGGAGCAAAAAGGCCAACCATGCTACCACCAAGTGGCGAGAAGAAGAAGACTTCCAACCCGAGCTAGAAGTATTACCACAAGAATCGATGCGAAGCCGCACAAGATCGGGAAGCAAGACAACAATTTCGAGATACAAACTACCTACCATTCCCTAGGAGGAAGAGAGGACCACAAATGCAGATGATGATGGCTTTGGTAAGTTTGTGGAGGTAATTCGAAAGTTATATGTCAATATACCTCTTTGGGATGCCATACAGTCCCCACTTATGCCAAGTACATAAGAGATATTCTTAACAAGAAGAGACCACTGCCATCCAATAAAGTGAACAAGCTAATCGAAGAATGTAGTGCGGCCATCCTCAACCAACTACCAGAAAAGAAGAAAGATCCAGGATGTCCCACTATTGACTGCACAATTGGAGATCAATATTTCAATAATGCACTCTGTGATCTTGGAGCAAGTGTCGGTGTGATGTCCGCAGCAGTCTACTACAAGCTCAACCACACCGCACTTGAGCCAACATCAATGTGTCTACAACTAGCCGACCAATCGGTCCGTTATCCGTTGGGCATTGCTGAAAACATCCTTAGCAAGATAAGAGAGTTCTTCGTGCCGGTAGACTTTGTAGTACTGGATATGCATCCTGACTCAAAGGTGTCACTTATACTTGGAAGACCCTTCTTAAGCACCGCCAATGCACACATTGATGTCGGGAAGGGAGAAATCAAGTTCACTATAAATGGGCAAGAAGAGCAATTCGCATTCAAGTCGAAACAAGAGCTCAACAAATCCGCGAAGATAGTAGAAGAAGATCGACAAGACAACCACCGAGAGACAGAGGATGCATCTCGGGATCATCGGCGGAATAAATATTTTGGAAGGTCCAATTCGGAGGACTTTAAAAATCCGAATCCTCGCCGGAAGGTAACTCGGTATTTATCCGCGTTTTAAATTGCATCTCTTATAATTTTCTTAGGCATATTTATTTCCGGCATTGCATTATAAAAATTTCTCGCCCCACATAAATAATTTTACGGTGTGTGACAACCCGTCAAAAAAAATTTTATCGTGGTGGCACAAAAATTTATCATTTTATGCATTTAAATTAGTTTACCTTCATTTAAATTTCTGCATTGTTTATAATTTTTATCATGGCATTTAGTGCTTGGTGGGTCCCTCACCATGGGTCCCACATGTCATAGACTACACCTCACATATATCAAATCACATAATTTCATCCACTTCCACTCACCTCCACTATCCTCTCTTTTCCACCGCCAAAACCACTCAACCGACCAAAATTTCTGGATTGACAAAAGATCACGCAATAGCATGTGAAGTGGCAGCCATGTTGGCCACCCTGGGTGGGCGGCCGACCCCACCATTGGGTCGGCCGACTCTCCCCCTCCTCCTCTATAAATAGGCCTCCTTCCATGGCTTCCTTGCACCACCCACATTCCAGAATTTTAGCCAAACCTTCTGCTCTCGACTTCGTGTTTCCTGGAGAAAGTTAGAGAGAAGAAGAGAAGAGTAGGAAGAGAGAAGAAGTGAGAGAGTAAGCAAGAGTTTAGTAGCAAGTGAAGGGAAGGGATAGTGCTGAGTAGATGATCACAAAAAAAATTAGTGGAGATGCTGTCCAAATAGGATAAAGAAAATCTAAAATCAAGGGGAGGTTCTGCCGAACTTTTTGTCATGAAGAACGACTAACCCCTGGACCGCTGACTCTGGACGGCTAACCACTAACCTTGTGCTAATCCTTCTCTCCACTAGTGTTTGTTTTTGTTTGTTTTGAGATACTTGCAGGATGAAGGGCGTTTTGCAGGGGATCTCAGGAACCTTCAGAAAAATCAGGACAAGAAGTGCATCCCGCCAGAACTCAGTGGCTGGTTCCGACATGAGTGTCGACCCACCACCAGAAGCACCAGAAGCACCAGAAGCACCTGTAGCAGCACCTGCACCACCACCAGCATCTCAGAGAGTCCTAATGAGAACATTCGACCTCGCCCTGAGAACTGCCCCGGAGAAGGAGGTATACAAGAAGTTCAAGAACAAGTGTTTCATCCACACGCCAGTCATCGATCCGACACTTCTGCTAGAGACAGGTATGGCTCAAGAATTCGATACAATTTTTCCACTAGTTGGTTGGACTTCCTTTGCAAACCTCACTGAGAAGGGGATTAGGCTTTTGACCATAGAATTCCTTAGCACCCTTCGATACACGGACAATGGAGTTTATTTTAGAATGTTTGCTGGAATATTCTGTCTCTTGGAGAACCCTTAGTGACCTCCTAGGTTTCCCTCAAGATGCCCTCATAGATTTAAATGCGGCACTAGGTGATTTTGATGCACATAGGTTTTGGAGCAGCATTTCTAGAGCACCGTACCACTTAGCGCACCGCACCGTAGTCATAGAGCATCCTACGCTTAGATTTTTGCACCGTTGGATAGGAGCTACCTTTTTCCCACGTTATGACGAGAAAGATCGAGTAGCCGACTTGCGCTTCTTGTGCGGCCGTCAAGAAACAGTGTCTCCGTCTATCTCCTAGTGAATCATTGGATGAGTGTCCCCGGTTACAAAGTAGGAAGTGTGTCCATTTGCTCGCTTATCACTCGCATTGCCACAAGCTTGAAGTTATTAGAGGGAGCTACTTTTGAGTACATTGAATATCATAGAGAATTTTATGACCTCTATACTTTTGGCCAAGGTCACTTACGAAAAAGTGAATGATGTTTATTATGCAAAATATGGTGAAGCTGCGATCCGGTTACCTAACCCGGAACTGGCTTTGTATTATGTGCAAAACTATCATGTTGAGTTGCGAAGAACCGGTGAATGAGAGAGCACCTCGAAGAGTTCGCTCGGAGAGGGTGACAGAAATCGTGGACCCGTTTGGCGTGGTGCCGAAACCGCCCGAGAAGAACCGCGCATGCCGCTTTTAATGAGTGGAATGTACCTCAGCACCACTCACTAAACTCATGGGTGTACCCACCACAAAGCCAACCACATCAACCATTCTATGGTTACTACCCACCATACAACACCCCAGGAACATCAGAGCCAGGACCCTCACAGCCACCAAGATACTCTTATGACCCCTTTGGTACCACTGATGAAGAAGAAGAACCCCACCAAGACTTTTAGCCACGTCGCCACTCCGATGCCACCGGTTTCATTTTCACCCAGCAGCACTATGATGAACAAGTAACCTTCCAGCACAACACCACTGCCACTCTGAATCGCCATGATCAGAGGTGGAATGACCAGCTCCAGTGGAACCAGAACACCACCCAGACACTAGGCACCATTCAAGAGAGCCAGGAAGAAGCCGCCTCCATGTTGCATGGCTTGGTGGACCTGTTGCACATCCACTATCCACCACCACCGCCGCAAGGCTAGCTTGGGGGAGGACCCCCATTATCAAGATAAGTATTTCTTTCCTTTTGTTTCAGTTTGTTTGTTTCAGTTTGTTTATTTTTCTTTGGTTTGTTTTATGCATTGAAAAAAAAATCAAAAAAATAGAAAAAACCAATAAAAATTTGCTTGCTGTTTTAAGAAGTTTGCTTTCTTTAAGTGTGTTTACATTTTGAGTTTGCCCTAAGATAAAAAACCAAATAAAAAGAGTGTGCAAGTTTGTTTTCAATTCAGTTTGCTATAAATAAAAATGTGCGGACTTGAGGATTGCGTGATGGAAATGATGAATAGTTGCTCTGCTCTAATTCTTTGCAAGTACCTAGCTTTAAATTTGAGTTCTCCCAAGATTTGGATACACTTGTTTGACAACCGGATTTACTCTACACCGAAATCTGTGGGAGCATATGCTTAAACTAAGTCTAAGTAGTTGACGGACATGATATGATGATAGTCTCGAGCTCTTTGTTCATTGTGTTCCAAAGTGCCACTAAATTCGGAGATTTGTTTGTGAAAATTATAAATGATTCATGATTTGTTCCTTATATGACAGAGTTAAAATTCCTACCACGGCCAAAATCTCGATCATTAGAATAGGAAGCCTCCTCATTTGTTTAGGGCTCGTCTTGTCGGCTATGTTGTATCCTTATGAACTCGTCATACGGCTAAATCCTGGTTTCACACACTCACATGTACCCTCGCTACTTCTACCCCGAAGTACGCACCACAAAAAGCCTATTATTATCCATTGAAATTGTTCTACTCTTACACTGAGAGTGAACACCCAAAAATATCCCCCTGTTCATTTTTGCTAGCCATTTATCCAAGATCAATGCTCCAAGTATCATTTGTTATCCCCGATGTGAAGTTGTCAAGATTGAGAAGTGTTCCATTCAAGAAGTATTTCATTCCTTTTTGGGCTGCAAGAATTGTAAAAAAAAAAAGAGAAGAGAAAGGAAAAAGAAAGAAGAGATTTATGAGCCCAGTTATTGTCAAATTTTCAAAAGTTCAAGTTTTCAAAGTTCCAAGAAGTTCAAGCGTTGAAGTAGTTCCAAGTTTCATCCAAATAAAGGAGCATTGATAATTCCTTTGTGCACCCCTTCTCCTCCCACAAATATTTCTCTCTATTTTATATATATCATCCACATATAAAACCACACATGCACACACCGATTGGTTGTATGTTGAGTTCCTTCGAATCCATGGTTCGATCATGCCAATGCATTAGTTCTCCACACCTATGAGACCCATATAAACCTTTATTAGAGTAGGGTGAGAGAGAGAGAGAGAGTGAAGGCTCATCTATAAATGCCTTGAACCACAAATACTACATATTCTGAGAGTAAGAGAAAAGGCATATCTCCTTTCAATGCCTTAGAGAGGATCCAAAAATACCACATATTGAGAGACTTGAAAGGGTTGTATTAAGGAACTCGAGTTTTTATTGAAAATCTTGTAAAAACTCCACGTAGGTGGAACAACAGAGCATGAGACAACAGTGCTTGACTTAATTGTTCTGTCTTTCAACTACTCAAGACCCAAGTGCGGGTAAAAGCCCCATGGTTGAAAGAAACATGAGTAAGTTTGGGAGTTATGATAGTTCACTCTAGTCTCGTGATGAATTCTTGTTTAGAGCATGTGTGTTTGTTAAGCATGAAAGCATTGCAAGCAACTCCCGATCCATCTTCTCGTAGCTATTTGCTCGGGGACGAGCAAAGGGTAAGCTTGGGGAGTTTGTTGACGGTTGTTAATGATCAATTTTATATGTCAATCGAGAGAGAAAGAGGGGTATAATCTGTTCACCACCATAGACTTAGGGTTTAAACCGACAGATTCCACAAGTTTTGGTGAATATGTGTTTTCGCGGGGGATTATCGGAAAACATCCAAGGAGGCCCACATGTCATGATTACATAGAGAGAAAGACCGAACGGGTAAAATTGTATACTCTAGAAGACTCCGGAAGGCGAACCACAGGCGGAGACCCACTTTGGCATAGGGGTGAGTCGGCCGACTCCCCCTTGGGTCGGCCGACCGGCCACCTCCACCAATCGGGTGGAGGCTCGCGGATCTCGCCTCCACCGACCTTGAGGAGCAATAATTATCGTCCGTTTAGGTCGGTTTGATCCGATGGCCGTGGTGCATCCTAGGGGGCTATATATTCGAGCCCCCGGCCCCCGGCCGAAACCCTAATTCATTCTAGAATTCATTATTCGAGGTAGCCATCAGCAAAGCCGGGGTTTAGAGAGACATCTCCACCCAGAAATTAGAATAGCTACTCTAGATCTTCAAGTTCTACATAGGTTTAGACTAGATAGAGGAAGAATCGGGCGCTGTGCTCGAATTCCGGATCTTCATCATCGAATTGGTATTATCTTGTATCTATTCTTGTGACTTTATTCTAAATATCATTATGTTTCTATTTATTGTGTTCCTAGTTTATTCTAGTTCTACATTTGATATGGTTATGATTGGTAATAAGTTTATGTATATGTTTGCAAAGCGCTTAGCTCTCTTCCCGGGGGGTTAGGTGGTAGATTTCATGTAAGCATGGTGCTTAGATGCCGTTTACTCCGCAAATGCACCCTATTGGCCGGGTCATGTGGTAGATCGCGGAAGTGACAGTTCCGTTGAGTCCTCCGTATTCCATCCCCCGTTGGTAGGTCTAGCGAACCAAAGTTGCGTAGTAAGTCCCGCTATGTCTTGGCTTGTTATAGCAATGATCCTTATACATAGATGAAGAGTCTTTTGTGTGTATATGATAGTGTAGAGTTGGAGTAGATGAATGACTTAGTAGATTAGAACCTACATAGGATTTCTATTTCTTGTGCTAATCGGATGTCAACCTACCTTTGTGAGTAGTCTATATCTAATCTCTGTGTGATTTATACCCCGAGCTTATTACTTTATATTCCCTTATTTATCATGGTTTACCCCTCTCGCCAAAGTATGTGACGTGTAATCAATCACTCATAGGTAGTCGTGTTTAGCAAGTTCATCTCATTGTTTAAGTCCTTAGTTCTTTCCTTTGAGCTAAATATAAATAAGGATACCCGGAATACTTCCCGGTAAAATGCTACGATGGTGTATTATCTCGTTCGCTTGCGGATCCCATATTTTTCTTGATTAGAGGAGCGGTTTCTATACCAACACTTCGGCGCCATGCTAGGGATGACAACTTAGCGTGAGTGGTGTTAGAGGTGTCAACACCCTCCTCATCGATGTGGAAACCGGGTGCCTTTCCTTGCTCTAACTTCTTTGCTATATACTTTAGATCCTTATCTTCTAACTGACCCTTACGAATTTCTTCCTCTAGAGTAGGTGTCACTTCTATCTCCACAGCACTAGCAACAATAGCCAGATTCAAATGTGCAAACTCTGCACATAGCTTATCGGATTCAGGTGTCATCTGAAGTGCATTAGCATACCTCTTTCTACTAAGTGCATCAGCCACGACGTTTGCTTTCCCAGGATGATAATACATATCAAAATCATAATCATTTAATAGTTCCAACCAACGACGCTGTCTTAGGTTCAAGTCAAACTGGGTAAAGATGTACTTTACGCTCTTGTGGTCAGTGAAGATATCAGTTTTGGGCCCAATCAGATAATGTCTCCAAATCTTCAAAGCATGAACAACAGTCGCTAACTCCAAATCATGAGTAGGATAATTCAACTCATGCTTCCTCAACTGTCTGGATGCATATGCAACAACTCTGCCTTCCTGCATAAGAACACATCCCAAACCCAGACGAGATGCATCACAATAGATAGAGAACTTCTTACTCAAGTCTGGCAATACCAACATTGGAGCTGTAGTGAGTCTCTTCTTTAATTCCTCAAAGCTAGCTTGGCACTTATCAGACCACACAAACTTGGCATTCTTCTCTAACAAAGCTGTCATTGGTTTAGCAAGTTTGGAGAAACCCTCAATTAACCTTCGTCAGTACCCGGCTAAACCAAGGAAACTACGGATCTCACTTACATCCGTAGGTGGCTTCCAATTGAACATCCTTCACCTTGCCCGGATCCACCGATATTCCACCATTGGAGACAACATGACCCGAGAAAAGAGACTTCCTTCAACCCCGAGAATTCACACTTACTACGCTTGGCATACAACTTGTGCTCTCGAGCTTCGCAAAACTAACCCCAAGTGTTCAACATGTTCTTCTTACGTCTTGGAGAACACCGATATATCATCAATAAACACCACCACAAACTTATCCGATACTCCATGAACACCTTATTCATCATGTACATAAAGTAGGCAGGTGCATTGGTCAAACCAAATGACATAACAGTGTACTCATACAACCTGTACGTGGTAGTGAATGTTGTCTTTGGTATATCTGAATTCCTAATCTTCAACTGATGATAACCAGAACGTAGATCAATCTTAGAGAACAAACATGCACCTCTCAACTGGTCAAACAAGTCATCAATTCTAGGCAATGGATATTTGTTCTTAATGGTAACCTCATTCAAAGAACGATAATCAACACACATCCGCTGAGTTCCATCTTTTTTATCAACAAAGATCACAGGAGCACCCCAAGGTGAAGCACTAGGATGAATGAAACCTTTCTCTTCCAACTCTTTTAGCTATTTCTTAAGTTCTTCTAATTCATTAACCCTCATTCTATATGGATGCTTAGCTATAGGTGCAGTACCAGGTATGAACTCAATGATAAATTCAATGTCTCGGTCAGGTGGCATACCTGGCAAATCATCTGGAAACACATCTGGAAACTCCTCCACAACACGGCTCTGAGGTTCAGCATCTTCATCATCAAGCAGATTGACTATGGCGGCTGGTGGTGATTTCAATGCTACCTCAACACTGATTCGGCCTCCCTTAGGTGGTGTCAAAACCACAACTTTCTTCTTACACTGTATCACTGCTCCATGTTGCTTCATCCAATCCAATCCCAATATCACATCAATGCCAGAGGACCTCAACACAATAGGACTGACTGTGAAGTCTACCCTCCTTAAAGTAAGCTTTGCTGAGGGGCAGAAATAAGATGCTAGAATACCACCTCCCAGGGAATTTACTAACATTTGACTCTTCATGGCAATTACTGGAATGCTATGATTTCTAACAAATGCATGTGAAATAAAAGTATGCGAAGCTCTAGAATCAAAAAGAACTGTAGCAGGGATGGAGTTAAGATCAAACGTACCCAGCATAACTTCAGGACCCTCCTGCATAGTCTCAGCAGACACATGATTCGCTCTCCCATGATTACCATTTGACTTGTAGTTGCTACTCTGCCTCTGAGGGGTTTGCTGATTCTGCTTCTTGGTACAATGATTAGCATAGTGCCTAGGTTCCACCACAATGATAGCATAACTAAGGAGTACTAGGAGACCCACTCTTCATAGGAATGTTGTTGGGTGCAGTGAGGCGTGGAGTTTGATTCCCAAATTGCTGCGGTGAGCGCTGATTGCCACTTTGATGCTGATTTCCACTCTGATGTTGGTTCCAATTCTGATGCTGGGACTACTGACTATGGTTCCACTGGCTGACTGGTCCCTGGTACCTCTGCTGAAAACCATGCTGAGAGTTGGAACAAAAATGAGAGTTACTTCCAAAACCCTGTCCATGCATCTTTCTCTTTTTGTCCTGTGACTGACGTTCAGTACTTCAGTGTCTAGTACAATAGCACTATTCACCAACTCTTCAAAGGTATCATATTTGTTGCCCTTCAACTGCAGCCTGAGGTCATAGTAGATCCCATTAAGAAAGTGACATCATTTATCAGCATCCGTTCGGACCTCATTAGGAGCATAACGTGCCAGATTTTCAAATTGAGCGTGGTACTCACTCACAGTCATATTGATCATCCTGAGATTCCTGAACTCTTCTGCCTTCTGCTCTCTTAAACCCTCAGGGATGTGGCGAGCTATGAAATCTTCTTTGGACTTCTCCTAGGTGAGAGCAGGAGCATTGTTGGGACGAGTAGCTTGATATGATTCCCACCAAACCTGAGCAGCCCCCTAAGTTGCCCAGAAGCATACAACACCTTCTCTTGATTGTTGCACTGTGCAAGGTCCAGTTGCTTCTCCACAGCACGAAGCCAATCATCAGCCTCCATAGGATCAATAGCATGAGAAAACACTGGAGGGTGGCCTTGCATGAACTCCCTACGTTTGTCCCTTGGTGGTTGTGCATGTGGTAGACCTCCAGCCTGCATGGTTTGCACGAACTGTGTCATAGCTTGCATCATCTGAAACTGTTGCTCCATCAGGTCCTCTGGAGTTATGGGACCTCGGCCTCTGCCCCTGCCTCTACCTCTGCCACCACTTGCAGCCATCTATTATCCAACACAAAAATCAAAGCTTAGAGAGATTCAGGATACAAATCACTTATATAAAATAAGGATTGTAAATCTGAAAATTTCTGGGCAAGCTTCAATTTCAGCAGTATAGAAAATCAGTCATATCTCTAGATCCAGGTATCAAAAAGAGAAGCTCTATACACAGTTGGAAAGCTTATGAAATTCTCTACAACTGTTGTTCAGTTCACATAACCAGATTCTGATATTTAGTACATCGAAATTAACAGACAACAGAAACTGTTCAGCACTTTCCAGACAGCACAGAACATCAGATTGCGACAGGCATATCTCCCAGACCAGAACAGATATTGACATGATTATTGTCGCATTGGTTAGCTACACAAGTCTAATATATTCCACAAAAATTTCATAACCATTGCATTAACCGATTTGGAGATATTACAGAAAAATTACAAGCTGCTCCAGAAAACAGCAAGCACAGAGACGGGATAGACCAACCCAACTTATTTATTCAAGATCGAATCATAACATGCTTAACAAAAGAACCTGTAGACATGCCTACAAAGCTCCAGCACTCACACAAAGATCCAAATCACTCATAATACATCATCATAATTCATTCAAGCACTCAAGGTTCACAACCACTGTAAATGACCCGACTAGACTTGACTCACGATACTAGTAACGTTTTTATTACATGGGGCTTCATAAACCTATGGTGCACCATTAATCTTGGGAGGTTCCTCGATCTTCTCATAAATCTTGGGAAGACCTAGCTGGGCACGGAGGCGATCTATCTCAGCGCTTTGAGTCGAGTTGTTCAACCTCTCATATAGAAGCTCATGCTCCAAAGACTCCATCTTGGTGACCAACTTTTCAACCAGCACTACTGTTGCTTCAAGAGTCCTTGATTGAGGGGTCAGTGTAGTGACATCAACAGCGTCTATGAACCAAGTTGGTTGCTTTGACATGTGGTATGGATAATGCGTGAGTACATCATCATGGAAGCCGCAGTGGCACTCTCCAAGGTAGTGGACAAGTGCATTATACGCCGCATCTTCCATGCTTTGTTCTGCAGTAGCTCGTTCCACTAAACCATAGTGGAATGCCTCCACCTTGTAGACCTTCATGATAGGATCAAAAGACTTGACTTTCAGCTCGGTATCCCAGTATGGATTCCTCATAGGGTGTCTTTTCTCCACACAGCGGTACTCCAGCTTGGCTTGCCATTCATTGTGGTAACATGCTAGCGTCTTCTGCAGGAGATCATTGAAGAAGGCATCACTCTTGGGAGTCTTGAACTGTGTCTCATGTGTCCAACCCAAACGTACAGGACCGACCGGGATTGCTTCTTCACCAGAGGCAACTCCACGTGACATCTACAGAATTTTGGACAAAGTTAAGAGTAGGGTCAATAAACTTTCACAATAGAGTGGTTATAGAGCATAAAATTTTCACAAATAACAAGACTGAGGTATAAGCATGAATCAAGTGAAGCAAAGAAAACTAAGATGACCATTCTAACTAGGCTTGCGTCCTACAGTCAACAAGGAGCTGGTACCAACTTGTCACACCCTATTTTTAAGGACAAAAATAGAGCATATACAAACCTTATGTGCGCCCCGAAAATAGTCACACACATAAGTCGACAACTTATTATAAATACCATCTCAATGCTTATTACATAGCGAATAAAGCTCATCACATAGTCTCATACATAAAAGTCTTGATAAAAATAAAACAAATAGCACTCTCGTGGAAGCTTCAACCACAGGGATGAAGTCGACTGTGAACATCAAGCCTAAAACTCATTATGGTAGTCCTCATTCCAGCCTTGATCTCGTTACCCATCCAGGATTTTCCAAAATTGAAAGTAAAACAAGCGTAAGTACACGACGGTACTCAACAAGTATAACTAAGGCTTCATGAGGCACAAAATGCTGACATGGTTAACTGCGTTTAGCTTTTAGTTATATAACATGTATGGAAATTAGCATAAACAAGGTAGAATCAATCCCAAAACCACATGATCACAAGATAGCTAAATAAATGAATTGCACATAAACCATTAAATGAATATAACAGATTCCCTCAGTTTTCCAGGCCACCCGTAACCGTGGGCACGGACGATATATCGATTTAAACTCTGCACAGAGGTGTACACTTTCACTAAGAGGTATGTTTTATAATTAAATGGGTTAATTACTCCCAAGTCACCGCAAAACATATAAAGCCACCCATAGGTTCCCCTAACCAATTAGGGACGTGTAAACATCAGATGTAGGAACCCCCCCTTCCAATATGGCACATTCCTTCCCGGCTATACACATAAGGATAGAGGCTGCCCTATACCCAACTCACAAACCACTAACCAGCTAGAAAAGGTCCCATGAGCAACTAGAGCCAGAGCCATATAGCCCTCGCAGTTGTACGAAATGTCCCAGCTTTTGCCAAAGGATTACATTCATCTTATATGGTTAACACAAATTCATCACTCCAGCATATATGATCATGGTTAAAGATTTGCGCTAGCAACATTCTACCCAAATGCATATAACCCAAGGTTAACAAGGTAAAAGTATTCAATTGCTAGGAATTCCCTAATTAGGCATCAAAGGACACATGCAAAATGAATTATGTTGTGTATCATGAAAAAGACAACAAGGAAGGTCCTTAGCTATACTTGCCTTGGTTCTCAAAATATCCCTGCTGATCCTGCTACTCTTCAAAATATCCTTGATCTCTAACGAAACCCTCACCGTCTGAACTCGATCAACATTAACAATCAACACCATGCAAGCCAATCGAGCATACATGCACAATACAAACAAAGAGCTATTAGAAGAACAGTACACCAATCTCATCAAGGTAGAATAAAAGGCTTATAAAACTATTCTACTCACTGCTACGATTACACAGACGTCAAATTCACCGAAAACAGAATTATAACGGCGAAGATATGAATTTTTAAAGGTTTCCTATAGAAGAATAAATGCATTAAAATATGAACTCAAAATAAAAAGTCTATAAACTATACTAACAGTGACATTATTGCGTAGCTTACGAAATTATGAATCTAACGAAACTTGAACGGACTCAAACGGAGTTAAAATGAGCATTTTATAAACATTTGAATGCAGTGGCAAAATTGTAATTTACTGGAAACGTATCCTGGAAGGAACTGCGCTTTCCAATGTTGAAAACGTAAACTGATCAGGCAACATAGAACCAAAACCAGGCAACATGACAGAAAACATGCAGCATCATGAATGCACAAGCATGTTCCTAACCACGGTAGATTTTTATTTCACTAAAACATTTATTTTGTCTATATTAAATGCTCACAAAAATAGCATAATTAAATCAATTTGACTATTTTAAAATCATGCAAATTTTCGGGCATGACAGTTGTTCTGGTTGTTGTTGTTCTCACCAAAACCACCAGCACCACTAGCGCCACCAGTGTTGGACCTCCTAGTGTTGACCATCTGGTGTACATAAATAGCATGATATAAGAATATACAGTCTCAAATAAATAACTGATCTGAATTATAAGCTGTGAACAGAACTACAACAATATAATGTTTTCTCATACCAACAGACCATCTGTCATAACTCAGCCTTATGATCCAGTGACAAAAGGTAGACAGATATATGACCATTGGTGACAGATAATATGAACAAGTGAATAACAACTGATATAACCATTGACATGAGAACTGATATAGCAACTGATATGATAAAGCTGATAATATGATAAAGCACAATTATAAGAAACCCAAAGCCCGAATTACTTAAACAGAGTCTTATACTTAAATATATAAATGATAAGTGTGGACATCACCCCACATCTTATCTCAATCATTACAAAGAAGCAAATCATCCATAGTTCATAATGATAATCAAACTCTCACTCAAATAAAGCAAAGCACTCACTAAGCACACTCGCACTAGACTCACCACAAACTCACTAGACTCACTACAGACTCGATAGCTAAATGATTGAACGTGCTAAACGTGGCATTATTTATTACACATAAAGGGGGATGTCCTAGTGGTCAATCCTAGTACGGCCTCTGACTCCTCCGAAGGGAATGTGGCCACGTGCAGGGGACAGTGCTGGCCACTATGGTGCTGCCCGCGCCACTCCTGTCAGCTGTGTCTCCAGCTCTGCAATCCTCCGCCTGTCCTCCTCAGCCTGAAGACGTAGCTGGCGAAGCTCCAAGAGAGAGAAGCTCAGTTCGGTGTTGAGTGCAGCAACCATCTGAACTGTAGAGCACAGCCTCATCTCCTCTCCTGTAGTAGGTGCAATCCTAGCAGAGATCTGACCATGAGCCCTGTGAGGCCAGTAGCAACGGGAGTCCTGACTGATCTCTGGGAAGAAGTGGTTCCTGTAAGCGTAGAGAGCCTGGTGAGCTGCATCACTGATCCCTGCCATCTGAGTAGCTCTGTCTGCTGGGGCTTCATGGACTGTCACCACACATAGGGCGCGCAGTTGGTCGTTAGGGCGCCCAACATAGCACTCCACCCTCCAGTACTCCGGGTAGATGGGATGGCTCCACTGCTCACTGCGGTACTCAACTCCAACCATCCCATGGCCATACTGCGAGCGAAGAAGCTACATCAGATGCACGTGGAAGAAGTCATCGCCTCCATCATGAGTGGGAAGGTGATGATCCAGCTGTCATGGGCCACAACTGGCCCCTGTCCTCCAGGGCCGCCAGGACCACCTGGTCCACCAGGTCCTCCTGGCCCTCCTGGACCTCCAGCGCCTGGTCCACCAGGGCCTCCTGCGCCTGGTCCACCGACGCCAGGTCCACCTCCTGCTGCTCCAGGGCTGGGCTCCTGTAGCCCATCCTGGTCTTCATCCTCCTGTGCCTACTGCTGTGGGACGAGAGCGTGACAAGGTGCCTGCTGAACCCCGTTAAAGAGGTTCTCACCATCATCTGGGTGCTGGTCATCATCGAACTGGAACTGGTCCACACGGCCTGTCAACGGGTACTCAATAGGACGCCACGAAGCACGGTAGCCGGTCGTGCTCTTACGGCAGGTCAAAAGCTGGCGCACCATCTAATTATATGCAAAAGATCAAAAACATGCAACAAACCGTTAATAGACCATGATAGAAGAAATAAACATGTCTATGATCAAGGATAAAATAAATATAAAGAATGCATGCATAGCTAACAGACGATAGTGGTATAAAGCTAATGATAAATGAATAAAAGGATAGCATGCATTCTGTAGTATTTGTAGTAAAACAAAACAGCATAATGACATGTATAAAAGTCAAGGTAATAAATATAACATGAGGAAATAAATGATCAATGAGATAATAAATGGAAATAAGGATGACTGGTGAAGTAAATGCATATCAAGGTAACTAGTAAGACAACAAGTAAAACATGCTAAGAAATGATATGATATGCAAAAGGCTTCTAAAAGTCAACCCATAACGGTCATTTCTAACTAGGCTTCGTGATCCTACGGTCAACATGGAGCTGGTACCATTTCTAAAAGTCAACCCATAAGTACAAGTTTGCTAAAATCGGAGTTAAAACAAGAGAGTTATGGCCTATACAAGATCAGGGTTAAATCTGCAGAAAACAAGACTAAAACGTAATTAGTTTTGAACTGAAATGGATCGATCTGCAATTAGTGAAAAGCCCGAGGGCCTTTCTACAAAAGTGCCGGCGACGGCGGCGGTTGACCACGCCAACTGCCACGTGGCGGCACGGGACGGGATGGGGCTGGTGGACCGACCGTGGTCCACGGCCGTGGACTCGGTCCACCGGTCCACCGTGGACCGGCCGACGGAAGGGGTGACCCCCCCGATGACCGGGACCATGGTCGCCGACGGCGACCTTGGCGCGGCGGCGCTGCGGGGCACGAGGGGGCGCGCGGAGAGCACCTACGCGATGCGCACGCGCTTGCGCATCCATAACGCACGACGGCAGCGGCGAGGCGTGGCCGGAGCGGCGGGCCGACGCGGCGGTGGCGGACTACGCCGGTGGCGCGGGTCTGGCAGGACGGCGCGGCGCGCAGGGGCGGCTAGGGCGGCCGCCGTGGGCACCACCGCGTCCCTCACGACGCGGCGAAGCTCGAGGATGGGCTCACCTTGACCGACGGCGGCCAGGGCGAGCTTGCGGGCGACGATGGTGGCGGCGTGCTCGAGCTAGGGTTTCATAGCGGCGAAACCTGGCGGCGGGCTACGGTTGCAAAGGGGGCGCAGAGTGGCGGCGGCACCCCTCCTTATAGGTGCGGGGTGAGAGGTGGGACCAGGCCCAGCGAACCTCGGTTCGCGAACCCGAGTCGAAGGCGGCGCGGCGCGGGTGGCCCTGTCCAGCTCGGTGCCGGGCTGACAGGCGGGCCCCGCTGCGGGTCCTACCCGCCAGTGGCTGGGCGCGGGCGCGGGCCACGCGTGGCTTTGGCCGGCTGGCCGCTGGCCTATTGGGTCGGCCCACACGAGGGCGAGCTGGGCCGCCTGGCCGGTAAGGTGGGAAGGTAGGGAGGGAAGGAGCCAAGGCAGGCCGCGGCTGCTGGGCTTGGCCTGCCGAGCGGGCTGGGCTGTGGCGCTTACGGCCTGGCTGGCTCGCGGGCTGGCCTGGCTGGCTTGCTGCGCGGCTAGGCTGGCTAGCCTGGCTTCGAGGTGGGCTGGCTGGCCTGACCAAGCTGCTGGTGGCCCATGGCCACCTTGGCCGGCTGCTGCTGCTTGCTAGCTAGCCATGGCTGGCCAGGGTTGGCCATGGCCGGCTTTGGCTGGCTATGGTTGGCCAGCTGGGGCTAGGGGTGGTCAGGACCCACTGGGGCCCACCTAGGAGGTTAGGTAGGGGTCCTAGGGGCAATTAGTCTAGGTTTAGTTTGTCTAGGAGTTAGAGGGGACAAGTTAGAGCAAGTTAGGAGTTAGGGATCAAAACGGAAGTTAGTCAACTAGCTCAAACAAGTCAACCAAAAACTGTGCAGCAACATGAATGCAACAATACAAGGTTTCTACCTTAAAGTTGATTTTAATCCTTTTTGGGAAAATTTAATTATCCTCCCATAAAAGAAAGACCTCTATCTAGAAAATAGAGCAACTTAACTTTACTTTTAAAATTTGAAAATTTAGGGCGTTTGTTGACATTTCTAACGCCACTCAGTGTTAGGTTGTCATCCCCAACATGGCGCCAAAAATGCTGGTACTAAATAATGCAACTGCTACTAGAAATAAATATGGGATCCGCAAGCGCACAGATAATACCGATGTAGCATTTTAACCAGGAGTATCCAGGTATCGTTATTTATATTTTTACCACTGGGAAGGGAATGCACTGGATAATGAGTGATGAGCAATGCACATGCTGTAATGGAGAGCTTAACCTTGTCTGTATCGATCATCTCATACAGGGTAAGTGTCACATAAAATATAGGAATGAATGATAAATGACATAAGATAAATGAGAGCAATTAGCCACATAAAATAATAGTAATAAGCCATCTCAACTTAGCACTCTAAGCTTATAACACTAGCATGGACTAGGATGATCTAGGGTATAATCCTATGTTATTCTAACTATAAGGTCAAAGCATACAATGATTAGTGCAAGAACATCTAGCAATCATGGCGGGAAAAGGTTACATCTATGCATAGTGATATTACCGGAGAAGACAAGAGACATAGCAATGACTTCAATGTAATAGGTTGTTCTACTAAGACCTACCAACGGGGATGGAATACAAAGGACTCAACGGAACTGTCACTTCCGCGATCTACCACACGACCCGGCCAATAGGGTGCAATCGCAGATAAATACGGTCTAAGCACCACGCCTACACAATATTTACCACTCACCCATCGATCTAATGAGTAAGCGCTATACGATCCTATGCATAAACATAATTCTAGTCCAACTATGCTAAACATATAATCAAAGTAAACTAAGAACAACATAATTCAGAATATAATCAAATAGAGCAAAGTCAAGTATGATATAATAGAATAGAATAAAGTACTACTCATAGTATCACGAACAATGATGAATATTACAAGAATGTAGAGGGAATTACCAAGAACTCCGACAGATCCGGACTCTAAGCTAGGCTTGATTCCCTCTAGATCTATTCCTATGTAGCTATGCTACTAAACTATGGAGCTCTAATTGAGATGGTGGCTCGGCTTCTCTGAATTCGATGAGAGAATGAACTCTTGAATGAATTAGCTTAGGATTCACCCGAGGGCCGGGGGCTCAATATATAGCCCCTAGGATGAACCACAGCCCTCGGATCAAACCGACCTAAATGGACGATAATTATTCATCCTCAAAGGCGGTGGAGGCAGGATCCACGAGACTCCACCTGATTGGTGGAGGTGGGGAGTCGGCCGACTCCCCCCCTTGGGTCGGCCGACTGCCCACCCTGCCAGTGGGGCCCAGCCTTCAGGGGTCGCCTTCTGGAGTCTTCTAGATTATACAATTTTACCCGTTCGGTCTTTATCTCTATGTAATCATGACATGTGGGCCTCCTTTGGTTCTCTTTCTGATAACCCCCTGCAGAAATAGACAATCACCAAAACTCGTGGAATTCTGTCAGTGTAACCCCTATATCTAACAGGTGAACTCATATTAGTCCTTTCTCTTGCTGCGTTGACGGTATAAAATTGATACTTAACGACCGTCAACAAACTCCCCCAAGCTTACCTTTTGCTCGTCCCTGAGCAAAGATAGACTCATGATGGATCGGAGTTGCTATAATACTTTCACTCCTCACAAGTACACATGCGTTCAAACAAGAACTCTCCTCCGGATTAGAGTGAACTATCCTGACTCAAAACTCACTCATATTACCTTTCACCATGGGGCTTGTAACCGTCACTTGGGTCTTGAGTAGTTGAAAGATAGAACGGTCAAGTCAAGCGCCATGTTTCTTGCTCTTTGATCAACTATTATCCCAGAGTTTTTGCAAGGTTTTGAAATAAAACTCGAGTTCCTTGTATGAACCTTTCAAGTCTCTCATTTGTGGTATTTCTGGATCCTCTCCAAGGCATGAGTAGTGTATGCCTTTTCTCTCTTCTCTCAAGAATATGTGGTATTTGTGGAACTAAGGCATAGTGGAAAGTGCCTTCTCTCTCTCACCCTACTTTCTAATAGGCTTATGTGGAGCTCATAGGTGGGGAGACACTCAAACTCACTTGCATATATTGCACAGTTAAGACATGGATCCAATAGGAACTAAAATAATAAAGTCATATGTGCATGTGAATGAGGAAATGGAATGGATGAAAAGATGATAGGATGATGGTGATAAGGAAATGATTATGAGGGGTACTCAACTGGTGAACATCTACTTCTACACTTGCTCCTTCGGGGATAACATGACTCCCTTTATTCGGAAACCTTGAAACTTCTTAAATGGAAAGACTTGGCTACTCTTTCTTTCTTTTTTTTTTTAGAGCAACCAATCCTCTGGAAACAAAACTTTAGCACGGGGAGTATATAACTTGAAATGATAATGACTGGAGCTTTGATGTAGGCAAATGGAACGATGATGATTATTTCTAAATGTTCACTCCCAGGATAGGAATAGTACCTTTTCTGGATGATGTGAAAGGGATGGCGTATGTATATGTGGATGGATGAATGGATGGATGCGTACTCCCAGGGTAGGAACAGCATAAGTGCGTATCTCCAGGGTAGAGATAGCATAGTAAGTGGGGAATGCGTACTCCCAGGATAGGAGTAGCATAAGTGCGTATCTCCAGGGTAGAGATAGCACAATATGTGGTGGATATGGATCTATATGTGGGTGGTACTTCGAGGAACGTAAGTAGCACGGAATGAATATAACATTTATAAAATGGGTGCATACTTCGAGGACGTAAGTAGCATAGATCAATGGATGGAGAGCACATAGTATTGACTTTAACTGCGTGACTAATTCCTTATGGGTCCACAAAGATAACCACACTCAATGCCTATAAAGTCTACACTCAAACCTAAAATATGATCTATTTAAACATGGGTTTTCCTAATCTAGTAAGCATGAATATATGGTCATGGTAGGAATTTAAACTCTCATCATAAAGGAACTCATCATGCAGGAATTTAATATTTTCAAAGAAAATTCTCCAGAACTCTAGTATCTCTAGGAACAAGATAAATAGCAGCTCAAAACCTTCCCATATCATACCCGTCAACCACCTAGACTTAGATCAAGTGTTTGCTACCCACAAATTTCAGGTTCAGAGCAAATCTCAAATCTAAACAAGTTGTGTCCAAAACTCGGGAGAGTGCAAGGTTGAAAACTAGGTACTTGAAAGGAATTACGGCAGAGCAACTATTCATCATCTCCATGTAGAGTTTATTCTAGGGATCACTTTTAAAGACAGATCAAAGAGCTCTCCAAAAGTAGAAAAGATAAATAAGGAAATCTTTCGGGTTTCTATGGTTATGCAACTTTTTTTTAGTTGTTTTAACAAAGCATACTTTAAGAAAGCATAAATAGATAAGTTGGAAACACTTAGCTTGGTACACGGGGATGCTCTCCCCCAAGCCGGATGTTGACATAGTCTCGGCGATGTTGCCGACGGCATCGAAGACGTTCTAGTCCTCCGTGAGTGTCGTAGATAGTTGCCGTTGGAGACAAGATTCAATTTTCGCGGCAAGATCTCCGACAAGGGACTGGATGTCCTTCTCGCTGTTAGCTCTTCATGATCCTTGATGTTTTATGAAGCTCAAATAGACAACAAAGCTTGTGGAACTAATTAAGCGTTAGTGATAAAACCTCTAGGCCTTGGTTGTCTAGAACTTTCTTAACTTAGACTTGTTCTAACAGATCACAAGAAATATTTTTATCTTTTTATTATTTAAGGAATGCGAGACGGGGGAAATAAATATGCCGAGAAATTATTTTTGTGCCACCACGGTGAATGATTATTCACATGGGGCTTGACGATTTTTTGGATGCGAATGCACAACATTCTTATTTTCTTTTCTAATGCAGAGATGGTAAAGATGCAACTAAGATGCAAATAGGAAAATAAATATGCTAAGGTAAAAATGCAATGCTGGAAAGTAATTGCTGATAAATACCAAGTTACCTCTTGGCGTGGCGTTCGGTGGTTTTAAGTCCTCCGAACAGGACTTGTCATGTTTGCTCATTTTTCAAGGGGCGCATTGGCTGGCGCCTCTGACGACGTCGCCTCGTGTGTAGGAATTGATTCGATTTTGCTTTTACCTTCCACACCTTCTTCGTTGGAGAGGGTGACCTCGAGGAGGAAGCTTCTTGGGGCACTTGGTTCTCTTCTGATGACAGCACCTTCTCAGGTTCTTCTACAATGTTCTTTTCTTCTGGGTACCGATCTTCATATCTGAATACTTCTCCCTCATAGTCAGCCCATCCATCTTTAGTGATGTTCTTCTTGTTCGCGACGGGTACGCCGCCTTCTCCTTGTTCTCGTTCTTCTTGGGCTCCTCGGTGATTATATAATTATTATTGAAGTAGCAAAGTACCTTCTCGGTGGGAAAGTGGAAATGGATCTCTCCCGTCCCGATATAGATGATAGCTCGTGGTGTTTAGGAATGGTCTTCCTAGGATGATTGGAGGATCGTAGTCATCTCCCATGTCAATGACTAGGAAGTCCGTAGGGACATAATGGTCATCTATCTGGATGAGGACATCCTTCACTTCTCCTTCGACGAAGCGGAATGTCCGATCCGCCATCTGCACCGTGCATAGGTAGGCTCCAAAGGCATAGTGCCATATAGATACTCATAAGTTACTTTGGCCATAATGTTGACGCCGATCCGGTGTCACTGAGATGCTTTATTGAAAGAGCTTCGTTGATGGAGCATTGAATGGTTGGGACACCTGGGTCATCCTTCTTGATCGACGTGGGGACTGAGTAAGTGGTCATGCTCCTTGTGGACTGCAGTGACCATCCTTACGTCTCTCTGTCTTCTTGGTCTTCTTATTCTTGTTCTTGCTCTTCTTAGCCGGATTCTTCTTCTTCTCACTGTTCGTTGATGAGGGTGTGCTTTGGAACTGCAAAGACTCGTTCTTGAAGAAGAAGGTTTCTTGCTTGCCCTTGATGTTGAAGATGATCTTGGCGTGTTGGCATACATGATGGCTCCAGCAGTGTTCAAGAATGGTCGTCCCAAAATGATAGGGGACCTTTCATCACCGCTGTATCCACTATCACGAGGTCTCGTTTGGAACATATGAGTTGCCCACTCGTACACATATATCTTCTAGTACTCCCAAAGGAACACGGAGTGACCGATCCGCAAGCCGCAAGCACATGGTTGTGTATGCTAAGGGGCATCTGAATAGCTTCTCATATATCACTCTTGGCATGATGTTGATGCTTGCACCGAAGTCACAGATTGCCTCATTAAAGTTAGTACTTCCAATGGAGATCGGAATGACCGGTCTCCCGGATCGCCCTTCTTGATTGGCGAGTTGAGTCAATCCATGACCCCTTCGATGGATCACTTCGGCTATCTTCTACATTGAATATATCAACAAGATTTGCGGTCTCGAGCTCTTCGGGTTGTCCCGCCAATTTACCTTGACCAAGTGGAGGGAGCAAGGTTGACAAGCATTGTACCTGCGACTCAAGTATCTTGTTGAAGCCGAAGCTGACTCTTGATGGCATTGGAAAAGCCATCCATTCTGTTGCCGAGTGTCTCTAGGACCTTGTCATTTGATGTCGCTTTCTTGGACAGATTGTCCATCATCTTGCCTTGATTCAAAGACTAACTCTCTCAAAGGCGGCCGGTTGTAATTATTGTAGGAGGAGTTGTTACCTTGATAGTTGCCCAATAATTGCCCGAGTAGTTAGGCCTCTCGCTGCTGATTCCAACCTTGATTCTCGCGAGGACGATAGTAATTGTTGTTGTTGTTGTTGAGGTAGTTCACGTCCTCCTTCAGCTACGGGCGCTTAGCACCCGTGTGCCCAGTCTCTCCACACTCTTCACATGTCATGCGAGCATCATGTATATGCATGACTTCTTTCTTCTCTCGTGGCTCTCTCATCGAGCCTCTTCATTAGCAGATCCATTTTGGCGACAAAGATGTCTACCTCCTTCACCGGTGCATTCCTCCTCCTCTCTTGCGGGTCTCGAGTTCTTTCTTCACTCCAACCTTGGTTGGATGCCATCTTCTCCACAAGAGCCGTGGCTTGAGGAATAGTGAGTGATAAGAATGCACCTCCAGCAGCAGATCCATCGTCTCTCGTGTGTCGTTGTTGAGCCCATGGTAGAATGTCCGCATGAGCAGCCAATTCTCCATGCCATGATGAGGACACTCGAGGATGTAATCTTGAAAGCGCTCCCAAGCTTCGGGACAGCCTCATCATGGTGTTGCTTGAAAGCTTGATATCTTCCCACGAAGAGCATTTGTCTTGCCCATTGGGAAGAACTTCGCCAAGAAATTGGTGGAACATAGTGCCCACGTAGGATTCTTCTCCTTATTGGCGTAGAACCACTCGCTTCGCTCTCCCCAAGAGTGAGAATGGGAAGAGGCGAAGTAGTATAGCATCTCTCGGGGACATCCTTGATAGTGAATGTGCTACAAATCTCCGAAAGTTTTGGAGATGAGCACTAGCATCTTCATGGGCCTTCCCACGAACTGGCTTGCTTGCACCATGTTGATTAGCGCAGGCTTGAGCTCAAAAGCTCCTTCGATGTCCGCAGCTGGTCCAAGATGAATGTTGTCCGTAGTTGAGCCGAGAACTCGCGGAGTGACTTGTGCGCCATGGCTTCAAACGCTGGTGTCAAGTCTCGAACGAAAGGTCGACTTTCGCTTCCGACAAGCTTCCAAGTTGAGTTGATGATGATGATGATTGATTGGTCTTCTTCAACTTGCTTCCGGCCTTCCCGAATAAAGCTTCGGATCGTCAATATAATTATCGGAAGAATTGTCTTTTTCATACATTACCCCGCATAAGATATAAGAATAGACGAAAAACAAGGGTAAGGTCGTATGAGTAGAGAATGGTGACAAGTGCTCAATCTCATTATGTAGTGCAATGCTGCTCATTATCCATTGGCTTTCAACCTTCCCGAACGGCGCCAAAAATGCTTGTTGACATTTCTAACGCCACTCGGTGTTAGGTTGTCATCCCCAACATGGCGCCAAAAATGCCGGTACTAAATAATGCAACTGCTACTAGAAATAAATATGGGATCCGCAAGCGCACGATAATACCGATGTAGCATTTTAACCAGGAGTATCCAGGTATCGTTATTTATATTTTTACCACCGGGAAGGGAATGCACTTGGATAATGAGTGATGAGCAATGCACATGTCTTTGTAATGGAGAGCTTAACCTTGTCTCGTATCGATCATCTCATACGGGGTAAGTGTCACATAAAATATAGGAATGAATGATAAATGACATAAGATAAATGAGAGCAATTAGCCACATAAAATAATAGTAATAAGCCATCTCAACTTAGCACTCTAAGCTTATAACACTAGCATGGACTAGGATGATCTAGGGTATAATCCTATGTTATTCTAACTATAAGGTCAAAGCATACAATGATTAGTGCAAGAACATCTAGCAATCATGGCGGGAAAAGGTTACATCTATGCATAGTGATATTACCAGAGAAGACAAGAGACATAGCAATGACTTCAATGTAATAGGTTGTTCTACTAAGACCTACCAACGGGGGATGGAATACAAAGGACTCAACGGAACTGTCACTTCCGTGATCTACCACACGACCCAGCCAATAGGGTGCAATCGCAGATAAATACGGTCTAAGCACCACGCCTACACAATATTTACCACTCACCCATCGATCTAATGAGTAAGCGCTATACGATCCTATGCATAAACATAATTCTAGTCCAACTATGCTAAACATATAATCAAAGTAAACTAAGAACAATATAATTGAGAATATAATCAAATAGAGCAAAGTCAAGTATGATATAATAGAATAGAATAAAGTACTACTCATAGTATCATGAACAATGATGAATATTACAAGAATGTAGAGGGGAATTACCAAGAACTCCGACAGATCCGGACTCCAAGCTAGGCTTGATTCCCTCTAGATCTATTCCTATGTAGCTATGCTACTAAACTATGGAGCTCTAATTGAGATGGTGGCTCAAGCTTCTCGAATTCCGATGAGAGAATGAACTCTTGAATGAATTAGCTTAGGATTCACCCAGGGGCCGGGGCTCTCGAATATATAGCCCCTAGGATGAACCACAGCCCTCGGATCAAACCGACCTAAATGGACGATAATTATTCATCCTCAAAGGCGGTGGAGGCAGGATCCACGAGACTCCACCTGATTGGTGGAGGTGGGGAGTCGGCCGACTCCCCCCCTTGGGTCGGCCGACTGCCCACCCTGCCAGGTGGGGCCCAGCCTTCAGGGGTCGCCTTCTGGAGTCTTCTAGATTATACAATTTTACCCGTTCGGTCTTTATCTCTATGTAATCATGACATCTGGGCCTCCTTTGGTTCTCTTTCTGATAACCCCCGCAAATAGACAATCACCAAAACTCGTGGAATTCGTCGGTGTAACCCCTATATCTAACAGGTGAACTCATATTAGTCCTTTCTCTTGCTGCGTTGACGGTATAAAATTGATACTTAACGACCGTCAACAGCGTTATATGCTTACACCCTCCTTAACCAACATAGTGACCCCCTTGGCCTGGTACTATGTCTCACAGTGTCAACGGCCAGGGTCAAGAGGCAGGATGGTATTCGCTCTAGGCTTATGGTGATCGGAATCTGCCTAGATGCGCGTGTGCATCGATGATGGCTATCTTGTGGAATAGTGAAACCTCTATAGAGGGTATGGTTGATCACTCGATACATATGCCAACTCGTTGGCTATGGACCAGTCCCGTGTGATGCTTGCTAGACTAGGAGAGGAGTCATCTGCCTTTCTTGGGATATATGTGGGATCTAGGTTACATCCGGCCGTGAGCCCTGGGAGGTTGTGGGTCATTGAGGCATGACGAGTAGGGAGTCGTATGCCGGCCAAGTGGAAGCGTGGTGGGTTGAGGGGTGTGTGGTGTGTGGTGGTGGATATGGGATGGATGGGATGGCGGATGGATGTGTGTGTGGGATTTGGGAATGATTAAACTTGACTATATTTATTATTATTATACTTGATGCTTTTTCGCATGCGCTAAGGATGCAAACCACAACAACTATAGGATCGCCAGATCCCTTTATTTCTCTTTTCCACTAAAGCTCATCGGTGCTAACCATGGCCTGCACACATCTGGCGGTGTGCAGATTTCCTGTGATGTTAAGGTTGAAAGGACTAGATGGTCTCATGCCTGCGCTCAAGTTGGAGTTTGAAGCTGCTTCCACGTTTACTTCCGCCTTCTCAAGCTGTTCTGGATGTTAGAGATCCTTTGAAATCCACCTCATGGCGTTGTAATAAGTAATGTAAACCCTCCTATTTGTACTCTTTAGTTTTAGCATTCGATGCATGGAATTGATTATCGACTGTTGTATCATTCTATGAATTTTCCCTTCGTGGAAAAATTTAGGATGTTTCAGTTGGTATCAGCTCCATGCTTGACCCTAGGACGAGATCCATAGGTTTGGACGATAGAATAGGTTGAGCCAGCCCTTCTTTTGGTTATATTACTGACCTTGCACCCTTTTGTGCATGGCTTACCTCTTGTAATGGACTTGCTGACCCTGTTCTTAGACCCTTATGCAAAAGATGACCTTCAGAAGCATGCCTTTCTACCTCGAGTACCACGATGGATACGGCCAAGTTCTACAAGAAGTGCTTCAAGAGTTAAGGAGTCCCTGAACACAAGTGACAATAGATGTGCCACAAATGGTTAGTGCCTAGAAGAGCCGAAGTCTGCTACATGGTGACTCTGCAAAATCTCCCAAGTGAAGAAATGCCGCACTAAAGCCTTGAACCATTCCTAAGATGGAAAACATTGTCTTTACTGCTGTGCAACCTATTGCACATGTGGCTATTCAATTTGTGATGCAAGATGCGTACAAACTCTTTGAGCATGGCCCCCTACCATCTATTACCTCGTGCCCTCGATGCCTTCAGAAGTGCCATAGGGTAATGGGATGAAGCCAAACACACCTAGGCCAAAGGGACTGATGAGAACCTCAAGGTTGCCAAGGAAGCACCTGCTTATCCAAGACAGACTCATGCTAGAGCTAGACCATGACAAGAACTTTACCAGCACAAGGTTGCTGAGCTAGAAGAAAAGTGAAAACCCAAGCTGCAGAGTTGGCCGAGATGAAGGAGAAGAGCAAGTCCAACGTCCCCCACCTGGTGATGTACAAAAGTCATGCCTCTACCTACATGACACTCTGAAGAAGCTAAAGGAGGCTTGGAAAAACTCCGATGCCTGACGCATCCATGAATATCAAAAGATGCAAGCCATACTACCAAATTACTATCAAAAGGAGCACTATGAAGAAAGATTTGCATCGAAGCCTTCAAAACTCAACATCATTGCTTGCTCTCCGCCTGCACCTGAATCCACCCCAAAATAGGAAGAAGCTCACCAATGCAAACAGAGAAACTTCCTGACCAACTCCCAACCACGTAGAATGAAAGAAGGTCCTTCTACCCCACCCGTCTAGCTTCTTAGACAAGATTCTTCATGATAAGGGGGTAGGAATAAGATGATGAAGATGAGCCCTGTGTGATTACAAGTCACACCATGAGTAGAGTAGAATGTCTACCACCATAAACTACCTACGCATAGTATGTTTCTTCACGGATCTCTTGGTGTAGCTACCAAGGATATCGCTATGTAATAAACCCTATGTAATGAATGCTTGTATCTTATCACATTTTATGGTTCTTCATGCTTCTTTGTATGAGTGTTGAATAGATTCAAATTGTTTAAATCATCAAAACATACATTAAGTTGTTAATGAATCATGCCACTTGCACATGACTCCTAATCCTTGTGACCCCTGCAATAGGATGCCCAACCATCAATCTAGTTGTTTGAACCATTGCTCAACCCCTTTAGAAATCACCATGGACAGCAATCAAGGTAGCCAGATGTCACCCATAGGACTCAACCTCGAGAAGCAAGAACATCACACTCCGCTACTCAATGGAACCCTCACTAAAGGAAGCCCTCCACCACTCCCACAACCTATGACTGGAGTGTTGGCCCAACAGATTCAGTTCCCAGAGACCCTAGCTGAGGATTGGCAGCAACACTGCCATAAAGGACCGTCCAACATCTCTCAACAGAAGCAAGGGAATTCACTTCTGATGAAGCTCCCTACCTTTGATGGAACTAACGATGACCCTATCACTACCGTGGACTGGCTATATGATATGACAAAAGAGTTAGACTCAACCACCTACACCGAAGAGGAAAGCGTGAAGATTGCAGCTCATCAACTCACAGGTTCCACACATACATGGTGGGACACTTTCAGCAATGCTCATCCTAACCCAATCAACATCTCATGGAGAGAGTTCAGCGAAGCCTTTCGCAAGCACCATGTGCCAGAAGATGCAATGGAGGACTTGGAAGGGGAGATTCGAAGCATAAGGCAAGGAACAGAAAGTGTTTAGGAGTACAACATCCGCTACAACTGCATGCTGTGCTATGCACCTGCCGTACGTGACTCTGAGAAAGATATGATGTTCTACTACCGCAGGGGCCTAAATGACGATATCCGACTAACCTTTGCAGGAGGCACCTACCACACCATTGAAGAAGTGATTAACAAGGCAATTGAGGTAGAAGAAGACCACCTAGTGTATGATATAGTCAATGGAGGAAAGAGATGCTGTGTTGGTAGACCATTTCGTGGCTCACTACAACGGAAAATGAGAGCAATCATAGCCTCACGTCGTACCCAGGCCTGAGGCATGTGGAATGCTACTGCACCTACTTCTACAGGCAGTGTGCTGTTCACTTGCTATGGACGTGGCCATCCTAACCTCAGAGACGCTGACAACAAAGGAATGAAGACCACTCCGCCAATTCAGAATCTTGGTACAAAGAATCTCATCGCAATCACAAGTGGCATGTTTATCACCTGCTATGGATGCGGCAAAATGGGCCACAAGATCGCCAAATGCCCCGAAAGAAAGATTGTCCCTACTCCAGACTCTGCCAAGAATGTCCTTAACCTGGAGAATGATATGCACTAAGCATGTAATCAAGATTTTGATTTTATCTGATGTATCATGTTTAAACATGTGCAATATCAAGTTTGTATGAGAATTTAGCTTATTAATAAATGCAAAGATTTCCCCTTTTACACAAGAACACTTGTGAATAGTCTCAAGACCTCCGGACGTAGGTATCTCGCTTATGAACAGTTCTAATCATCCAACTCCACCTTGCTACCTTTGGACATCCCGGATAACATGCCTAAGCTAGTAGAGACTTACCCTGTAGGAACCTACAGCCAGCTGTAAGCCTAGATAAGGAAAAGACAACCTCTCTATGACTAATATCCAAGAAAAACTGGATGAAGTATCGATGAGACTAGCATCTCGACGCTACCCGAGAAACCCCAGAATATCATGACCCTCTGGAACAAATACCTTAACCGAAAAGAGAGGACCTGCTAGATCGGCTAGGTTATGTTAAATGATTTCTCCGAGGACCTAAGGAACAATTTGTGGATAGAGTAGGGGAAATTGAAGCAGAACCAGCCCTAGCCAAGTTCAGATATCTGGCTTGAATAGGTCATTCCTCTTGGATTGTGTACCCATTACTGAAGGAAATGGCTATAGACCCAGCCAAGAGCTAAGCTGTTGGAACAATCCCGCAATAAGACTTGTCAGAAACTCTAAAGAGATATGGGATGTTATCACTGAATCATCAGTAACCCTCCTAGATAGCCATAAAGAAGACCGATGAGATGAAATGGACGCTTAAGTATGAACAGAGCCTCATGCTGCTAAAGGAAGGACGCACAGTTACAACTGCACTAGCCCTCCCTAATACCCGCAAGGACTTATAATTAGTTGAAACATACCACTATGGGTTTAACCAAGAATCGGTGCGGAATAAGGAAGCCAAAGCCTATGTCCCGACAAGCCAAAAGAACATGAATAATGTCACCACTTATGAAGCTAAGCCTGCTACCCTAATACATGATTCAAAGACCCAGAGATACTACTTAATCGGAGTACAAGAGTGACATCTACACTAATCAAAGTAGCGCAGCGGAAGCGTGGTGGACCCATAACCCACAGGACCCTGGATCAAAATTAAAAGCTTAAAAGTGCACCTCTCAAACTAGGAAAACCTAATATTAGGCAACAATGATGATCTAAATCAGAGATCCACCCAAACATCACGGCTGACCATGGATCACAGTTTATAACCTACTTTTGACAGTTTCTGCATAAACCCATCAGGACTAAGCTATAATACAACCCCATGCATCTATTGTGGACCTACAGACAAACAAATGACGTGAATCTATTCCAAGGGGTAAAACCTTGTGTCCGTGACCTAGAGCACGAATCAATCAAGAATAAATGATGAAACCCAAGCTAAGTCATCCTGCAACATCAACCATCTAAAAATTCATCAAGTATTTCCCTTTTGGGAAATCCTAAAGGTCAATGGAAGAGCCACCCGAAGAACTAGCTGAAGTACCCATGTGTACAACCACGCAAGCATTGAATCTGCTTATGCCACAACAAGAACCAAGACAGGGGAGTCAAGCACCGCCATTATCATGTGCAATCTCAATAGAGCAACCACAATGAGCGACAAGCTACATGGAAATAAGGAGTCAGATTCTAGGAAGTAACACTCTACCACTTCGTGTGGTACTACACACCTTAAATCTCGAGGATGAGATTCTGATAAGGGGGTAGGACTGTAACAACCCTAAAATTTCCAAACATAAAAATCACAACCAACAAAAATTTTTGCAAACAAACCCATGTTTGTTGACTTGTCATATAAGAGACCCTACTAGTTTGCATGTAAAGCATCTATGTATAGTTGTTGAGCATTGCGATACAACAACAACACACATGTCTAATGTAGTCCTTAAGCCACATGTGATTAGGATCTCAAGATATTCTCATATACTTACAAACAAGAGTCTATGACCAACCATTAATTATGATATGCCATAGCTATAGCCCTAGGTCTTGAACCTAAAACCCTAATGAACTCTCACTAGGTTAGTATCAATATTACTAAGGTGTAACCTACATATATATATGCACCTACACTAGGCCCTAAAACTAGCTAGTGTTTACTTATAGCCAACTAGTGGCTTATGAGATCACACCAACTCTTGACTTAGTGTCCAAAGCCTTGGCCATAACCTCACATATTAGAGTATTGAACTATAACTCTAAGCCAAGATAGTAGAACCTATCCACACCTAAGTGACTAACTACTTGACCCTAGTTGGTTAGATACTTGTGACACCCTGCCAACCCATAGTAGTACCCTACACTTGTTGACTAGCTGCTTAACCACTCAATAGATAAACCCTCACTAGTCCACTTAAGTGAGACAACGTACTCAATGTGCCCTAATCCTAAACATGTAAACTAGTGGACCACTACATTGCCACATATATATAGTGGATATGATTAGTAAACTAAGAATATAGTTGATAACTCATAACCTAATTACCTATTTAAACCTAACTAGTGTGTCTAGAGCTAACCCTAGTAGCCATACCATGCTTAGCTACCCCGAAAAAGGAGTTATATAAGCATAGGACATGAACCATCTAAGTGGCTTGAACTCCCAAATACCCTAAATAAGGATGAGTGACATATAGTAAACCACCCTAGATCATGATTAGCGAGACCCATGTTAGGTCATTTACTCAGCTTAAAGCTTTATATCATCTATGTCACATATGTGGATCACACTTGCATCATTTGTCAACACATGTGGTTTAATTCCATAATTATGCATTCACATTTGTATAATGTTAATACTTGTGATTTGGTTCTTCTTGGATTTTTGTGATGCTGAATTAAACCTTTAAATATTTATTAAAGTCATTAATAAATATTTACCCTACTAAGTCACTAAGGATAATTACAAGGACCCACATGTAATTAAATTAACACTTGTTAAATAATTATCATTATATTGGGGAGTAGACCCCAAACGATAACCTAAGGCCACCATAACACTTAGTCCAATTAACTGAACCCTAACCACCTAACTAGCCATGGCTTATGTGGTTAACAAATTGAATACAAATAGAAAAGCCATGATAAAAGAAAAGGAAAAGGATAAAGCCAATTCAGCCTCATAGCCCAATTAAATAGCCTGGCCCGGTCTGCTATCTTCCTCTCTCTCTTTCTTTATTCTGCTGAACCAACCCAGCCCAAGCTAGCAGTTTGGCCCATCTCGGCCTGCTCCCCCTCTCCCACCCGAGCTGGCCTGCTTCTCCACCTTTTCTAATTTCGTACTGGCCCACGTACCATCCTAGCCCAACAGCTGAATGGGAGCAGCACACCATGTGCACCTGTTTCCTCTCCCTCGTGACACCGCCAACCGGGGGCCCGCCTGTCATCCCTCACCTGCTCCCTTGCTTTTCATCTTTCAGGCCGACCATGCAATGGCCATGCGGGAAGGGAATCTTCCATCCCCGCTGTCCCTTGCATAACTGCCTTGGAAAACCCCTCGGATGACCACCACCTAGACCAACTGGGCCTGACGGGATCACGCCCGTGGCATGACCCTTTGCCGCGCGCACGCACGCTGAGCTCGTAGCGTGCCGTGACCAAGCTGCCAACCTACCGCTGTCGCCCCGCAAAGACCATCGTACCCTTCAAGCCACTAACGCCTGGAGCCCACGTGACCCCGATAGCGAGCTGCTGAAGCCCTGGAGCCATCTAATCTCGCCGATGCCGCGATCACCATCCGCCTCGCTCTACTTCGGCCGCCACCTATAAAGCCAAGCACCACGGTGCCCTAGGGTTCCTCAGCCACCGCCACCGCCACCGCCTTGGTGGCTAACCAATTCCACACTAGGCTACGCCAAAGAGGAGGAAGTGAAGAGGAAGGAGGAGAAGGAGGCGGGGAGGCCAGAGCCACCAGAGAAGAAGAAGGAGGCCGCCAGAGAAGAAGAAGACCACGCCGGAAGTACCTGCGGCCGTTGGATCACGCGAGCGCTAGCGAACTGCGAGCCGTACCTCTATGCCGTGCTACCTCGCAGCTACTCCGAGCCCACTGCTATGACTACACCTCACGGTGAGCGACGCCGAGGCCCCCTTTCCAACCCCGACTGGGCTAAGCCATCATGGTGTCCCCCACCATGGGATGCATAGGCGAGGGCCTTGTCCGGCCTCTGGGATCACGCACGCACACACGCAGAAGGCTAGCCCCAAGCCCCTGGACTGTCGGTGCCACCACACGCTGAACTCGGACTTGCCTGCCATGTCGTCGCCACGGAAACTCCTCGTCGTGGTGCACCACCGATTCCGACGAGATCAACAACCCCTGGACGCCATTGGTTGGGGATCCGTGCCCACCTCGACACCGTGTGCGCTATGCGCACACTTGGCGTAGAAGATGGGCACCGGAAGCCCCCTAGCCCGTGAACATGCCCTTGTCGGTGCCCCATAGAGCGCCGCCGTGGCGCGTTTGTGCTGGCTGACTCTGGCCGCCTCGCTCGTCAATGACGCACCTTCAAGCGTCGCCTCGGTTCGCTGCATCCAGCCAGCTGGATAAGGAAGCCCTGGACCTTGCTTTGACAGTCCTTGCAGTGCGCCGCCATGCTTGTCAGAGGCCGTCATAAGCCTTCGCCGTGGTGGAGCGCTGCCGTGTTACTTGGTCGTTGCCGGTAGGACTTGTGAGGTCGTGTTGATGCCAATTGGTCATCCGCACCTCCAATTGACCCGTGTGCGACCCATGCCCCGGATGTTGCGGCCAAGACCTGCCAAGCACCCCGCAACTGTCGATGTTGGTGCTACCGTGTCCGCCACGCTGCCGCGGAGCTGAAGCGCTCGTCGACGTTGAGCAAACCTCACCCCAGTGCTCAAACGCGCCACCGTGACGCCGCCGGCCATGCCCATCGCGGCCGAGCAGAGCTTGGGGACGAGATTGATGATGGTGTTGTGGAACTAGACATCATCCATGTGGACCTGTCACTGATAGCGGGACCCACTGACGCCTGTCCACCATGCACCGAGACCCCATGGACCAGATGCTTTGGTGCATCAGCTATGGACCCCGTCCACCATGAGCTGTGACGCATCTAGTGGACCCAGGCGTCCCTATCCGTCGTGGACCGCCGCGAATGGACCAAGTCTGGATCAGATCCAGTGGTGTGACGTGGTGCAAACGGAGCGTGCCACATGTTGGGCCTAGCCCGGCCCAAGTCCAGCCCATCCGGCCCGTTGGCGTCCCATTATAGGCCCATTTAACCATTGACTTGGTCAACACTGATGTCATCAGTGACATCATCTTGGTCCCACATGTCAGTACTGACGTCAGCAGCCACGTCATCCTGTCGCCAACTCAGCTAGACCCATCGCGCCACGTGGCCCAACCAGATGCTGCCACTTGGCAGTCCCATATTAATTCGGCCATTTATTATTTTCAGGAAATGTTATAAACTTCAGAAATTCATAACTAATTCATACGAGCTCAGAAAAATATGAAACCAGCATCTAAATTTTCTATAAATCGAGCTCTACGTCATAAGCCTATGTTTGAGTGCATTTGGATCTTTTTGCTGTTCATTTGTTCTTTGTGTTATTCTATAGGAGTCGCTAACACGACTATTATGTCTCGATTACAGAGTCGACTTAGGAGGAGGAGGAGGCCTCGCTGATCGACTACATCCGGTGAAGGAGGACCTGTACCACTACCGTTGGATTTGTATCACTACTACCTCGACATCGCAGGTGTCATGGCAGCACCTTCTTTTAGAGAATCCTACTAGACATTGCATGTTTAGAATTGCTAGCACTTTATATTTATTCCTTTGCTAGTATATGATGCATGCTGTCGCCTGAGCTACATTCACCCTGCTTGAAACCCGTTTACCATGTCACCCAGCTTTGCGCTCGCACTTATATATATTACCGCCTTTCTGCTTGCTTGCACTATATATCATCATACTTACTATAACTCCATTGCGCATCGTATATGTGATGCGGGTGGTGAACCCTGGGAATGGTTTGGCTTGGGATGCCGGACTTGGTGGACTTGACTATGAGCGGTGTGCTGCATGTATCTTGGGTGCGTGGTGAGGGTTGAGTTGGCTGGACAGGGATGATGACGAGCTTTGGGCGAGTCTTGCCGAGGGGGTACGGCCTAGGTGCCCCCGCTTTATGAGTACCTGTGGTGGGTAATATATGGTGACTGAGGTGGCTCGGGGTGTGAGCCTGTGAGGGGTGGAGCCCCGGGAAGGAGGTGCTGTGGTGGCACATTAAATGGGAACCCATAAAGGGAGATATCCTTGTTTGACCAACACCTAAGGACTTGTGTGCTAGTGACCGGATCATTGGACGCCTTGCTTTCCACACGCTCTCTACTGGGGGGATATGGTCTAACCATATGGTAGAACGAATGCCATTACTGCCGGGTGTAAGCGGATGTGCCGGGAGGTACAGGCCAGAGCGCTCACACCCTCCTTAACCAACATAGTGACCCCCTTGGCCTAGTACTATGTCTCACAGTCTCAACGGCCAGGGTCGAGTGGCAGGATGGTATTTGCTCTAGGCTTATGGCGATCGGAATCTGCCTAGATGCGCGTGTGAATCGATGATGGCTATCTTGTGGAATAGTGAAACCTCTGCAGAGGGTATGGTTGATCGATCGATACATATGCCGACTCGTCGGCTATGAACCAGTCCCGTGTGATGCTTGCTGGACTAGGAGAGGAGTTATCTGCCTTTCTTGGGACATATGTGGGATCTAGGTTACATCCGGCCGTGAGCCGTGGGAGGCTATGGGTCGTTGAGGCATGACGAGCAGGGAGTCGTATGCCGGCCACGTGGAAGCGTGGTGGGTTGAGGGGTGTGTGGTGTGTGGTGGTGGATATGGGATGGATGGGATGGTGGATGGGTGTGTGTGGGATTTGGGAATGATTAAACTTGACTATATTTATTATTATTATACTTGATGCTTTTTCGCATGCGCTAAGGATGCAAACCACAACCAAGCTATAGAATCGCTAGATTCCTTTATTTCTCTTTTCCACTAAAGCTCATTGGTGCTGACCATGGCCTGCACACATCTGGCGGTGTGCAGATTTCCTGTGATGTGAAGGTTGAAATGACTAGATGGTCTTGTGCTTGCGCTCAAGTTGGAGTTTGAAGCTGCTTCCGCGTTTAGTTCCGCCTTCTCAAGCTGTTCTGGATGTTAGAGATCCTTTGTAATCCACCTTATGACATTGTAATAAGTAATGTAAACCCTCCTATTTGTACTCTTTAGTTTTAGCACTTGATGTATGGAATTGATTATCGACTGTTGTATCATTCTGTGAATTTTCTCTTCGTGGAAAAATTGAAGATGTTTCACGGTGGTGATAACAGATTTAGAACCAGGGGTGACAATGTATGTCTAGTAGTGACGATAAGATTTTTATGACGCATCAATCAGGCAAAGTGAACTATTTGGTTTAGTAAAGCAGACTTTTTGCCTTATGTTTTTTACTAAAACCTCCCAAATATTTTTCCTTATTTATATGTGTTACCCATGATGTTTCAGAAGAAACTACCTGCAAGCCAACATGGCAACATATATAAATGATATCAGAGATGCTCTAACAACTCCGGCTAGTCAAAACTATACTCCAAGCAACAAGACATGATACTGATTATTTGATGTTGATTGATATGACAAAACCTACATTTGCAAATTGTGGGAAGTGATTGTGTTTGGTACTTTGGTCTGTGACCAAACCAAATTTTGGTGCTGAACTGGGGGTGTTGTGTTATGCTTGATCTTTGCATAACTTTGGATTTATATTAGGAATTCCTTTATGTTAAGCTGAAAAAAATTGATTTGGCACATGAACACATATAAGACCAAACAGCCCACAAAAGTAGGCATGACTGCAAAGGAAATTGACTTATATGATGCAGACTGATGAAAATGGCTTTCTATGATTGTTAACAGTTTGCAATAAATATGTATTAGTGTGACTCAGCCTGTCAAGGAAGAAACTATTCTAATACTGTTATTTGGCAGGTAAGGACAGAGCCTACTCCACCTAATATATAGAGATGGACAGATGGATGGATACAGGCCAACAAATTCCAATCAACAAGGCAAAATGCTATTTTAAGAGGTAGGCAAGAAACTACTCTAATACATGATGATTGCAACCTAGTAACAGCTTGTACCAGAAATTTTAAAGTTTTTTTAGTGACCTGGGAGAGGTACCACTAATGGTACCTAGGTACCAAATTTCAAGTTATAATCTTATTACTTTGTAAGGATTGGATACTGTTCTCCTTATGAAGAAAAGTGTGGGTTTCCCATGCTACTGATAGTGCTAAACAGCTCCCTTCTTTTTCATCTCTTCTGGGAGCTGTGTCATTATATTAAGAAGCAAAATAATCGAGTTTTCACCTTAGACCACATATAGTTGTATGTGGCCTAAGTGAAACGAAAGCACACAAGGAACCATATCCACTGGTATAAGCTTGCAAATTAGTTTGACGAGATCAGATCTTCATTTTTTTATATTCGATAAACAGGCTGGTTTTGCTAGTATTGAAACAAAGAGAAAGGCTTAATGCAACAATGCAACTTGCACATATTAGGAATAGTGGGATACAATCATTTGTTATCCATAGTACTCATCAACTATGACCGTGGGTTTGTTAGGATGCATGCTTAGTGATCTTCTGATATCAGACACCATTACCCTTGTAGTTTCATAAGCCTGTTGGCTGACTCTAAGAAGTACTTGCTGGAGGCTCTCAAGGTTTTCAAAACCATAGCAACCTTCCAACACCTTAAACCTCAGCTCAAGCCTTTGGAGTTTTGGCATTGCACCTTCAAGGAAGCTTAGCAATGGCAGCAATGGTGCCGAGAAACGAAGTAGTTTGAGACTGTGGAATCCTTCACAAGGGAAAAGGACCTTCCCTCCTGAATCTTTCATGTTGTTCATCAGGATCTTTATTACAGTGCTCTGATGATGGTGGCTTGCTGCATTTATTGAAAAAGTAAGAGAGAATAACAAAGGGAGCTGAGCAAGAACAAATAGGGTGCATGTACTCAGTGAAGTCAAGGATAATGTTAATTTCTCAAGGTTTTCCAGTTCAACCATCCATTGAGGTACTTTAGGCAGTTTGCCAGAAAGATCAAGCATGTGGATGTATTTTGGGGGAGTTGATAAAGAGGCCACTAAATCAAGAAAGCCAGTGAAACCATCATCAATTGCAAGAGACCTCAGGGAGCAACCGCTTAGGTATTCAATGGCAGAGAGCAAGTCACTATATCTCCGGTTGCTATCATCAAAGTCTATAAGGTTGTAGATGCTGAGCTTCTTCAAATTGGTAAGATTGTGCATGTCTGCAAGTGCTGCACCTGAGCTCCTGCAGATCCCGATCCCAGATAATGTTTGTAGTCCTATCATCTTTGCAATTGCTTGTGTTAATGTCAAGGCAAGACGTGTGGATTTGTTGCCTCCTAATAAATGAGCCATTTTTTGAAGGTCAGCAACAGATGCTGGCAGCTCCTGCACATTTGTCTCCCTTATATCAAGAGACTCCAAATACTGCCGATGGGAGGTTCTTGATGCTTGTCTTCCGTAAGTTCAGGTACTTCAGATGGAACATCTTGTAGATCTTACGCAGATGATTAACCATCAAGCCCCTGCAACCTTCAAGATCCAACACCTGCAGTATCCCAAATTTGAATGAAAAAGATTGCAGACGCTCTAAACTCTCAAACGCTGTCAATGATCTGACATGTGACAAGTTCATGCTCTCTATCGCAGCTTTTGCATGCTCTGGGTCACTGCTATGAAGGGAGAGCCGGCGAACTTTGTTGCTTGGCATTGCCATGAGCCAGTGGCCACCAGCTACAGTGATGAAATTTTCTTCACTTGGCTACAATGTATTCAAGGATCATGTCATGAACTTGACAAGTCTTCAGTTTTCCATCACTGCTGTGATCAACTGGCCGAATTATGTTCCTACTAATGAGTTCGTTAAAAAATTCCCCAGCAACTTCTTCAACTGTGTTGCCGTGCTTCTCAACAATGAAACATTCAGCTATCCACCGTCTGACCAAGCGCTTCCGGCTCAAGTACAGTAAGCAATTCTTCTGATCAGCCGGCAAATCATTGTAGGAGAGATTATCTGGGTCACTCCTCCAGGGTTGAGATTTGTCTCCAGCTCTGACCCCAGAGAGTCCTGCACTTTCGTCCAATGTTTAATTGACCTCGGGTCCCTGGCCAAGAGCCCTTCTACTGCAACTATGGCTAAGGGGAGGCCTCCACATTTCTTAAGAACCTTATCCTTGATGTCTCTGAATTTGTCAGGCCATGGATCAGTACCACCAAATATTCTTTCAAAGAAAAGGCTTTTTGATTTGTCTTCAGAGAGCCGGTGAAGAATGCAGATGGAACCCACTTGTTGGCGTCTGCTGGCCTCAGCTGCAGACTTGAATCTTGTTGTAACCACTATGCTGCTTCCATTGCTATTCTTGGGCAAAGATGCCCAGATGTTTTCCCAGGCTGATACAGACCACAGGTCATCGATTAAGAGGATATACCTGTTGCAAGATAGAACAGCACGTGTAAATAAATTGAACCAATGGCATGCTAACATTTTTTTAAAGATCAGTTCCCTACTAGATACAGCATATTCCTCTATTTGTCAACTGCATTCTTAATCATATCGTTTTGTTCTGCTCAGTTTAAAACTGTTATAGTTCTATATCACAATCGCATCAACTTATTGCTTTTTATGTGATCTTTGGAAGTTTGGATTAATTAAAGAGATGCTGGTGACAGTGCCACACTATTGTATGCCTGGATGGAGAAACAGTAACAATCTTCCATTCCTTGGAAAATGGAAATACTAAGTACAGTAACAAAGAAGGTAGGGAGTTTACGAGTGTACTTCTTACCTCTTTTTTTTCCAAATGTTTTTTGAGCTCCTCTTTAAGCTCTTTCTCGCTCAATCCTTCGATGGTGGCGCCACCTTGACGCTTCTTGTCAGGAACCTGCGGCATGACCTGCCGGAGGATGCTTCTCAGCAGTGCTGCCAGATTCAGCTTCTGCGACGCCTGCACGCACGCTCGGGAGTCGAATTTCTCGCCGAACTTGTGGTGCAGCGCCAGCGCCAGCGTCGTCTTGCCGAGTCCGCCGAATCCCAGGATAGCAAGAACCCTCACGTCGGTCGGCTCAGAGGTCAGCCACGCCCCGAGCTGTCACGCCTACAACTACCATGGAGTGACACAAATTGCCAGAAGGATGGCGTCCAGAAGAAAAGGCGTATTCGTACATGGGAAGCGTAGATTGCTATTAAGTGTTTTATTTAGCGTATGACAAGTGGGCCCGAGGCCGTAATGTAACAAGTCCAGACAGGACCTGAACGGGGAACTCATCCAAAATCAGAAATCGAAAACGTGAGCTCGAGGAACCTTTCCTCGATTCGTCGTCGTCAACGATTCCTCTCGATCTCCTCACGTCGCCGGTGATCGCCGGCGGTTTAGGGGCGTGACAGCTGGTATCAAAGACTCCCTTTCCTCGGCGTGGGTAGCGGGTCGTTTCGACCGGCCACCACCGCTAGTTATCCTCTCCGGCAGCGGCTTCGGCGGCGGATCAAGCTCCGGCGAATTTACCCATCTCCACCACCACCACCAAACCATCTTACCGATCCACACATCCCGGTAACATCTCCTCTTGCTTTGCTTCGATCTTCAACTTGTAAATCCGATTGGCAGATCGATTTCCCTCGTGCACTTCAAGTGTTCGATTGGAGATCTCAGAAGCCCAATCCGGTCAAGTTGGGCCAGCTAGGCATCGACATTACTTCCACCATCCACCAACCCCACCACCTACCATAATTCATTGGAGATCGCCGGGTTTCACTCCTACATCGTCGACTGGGGGACTACATCGACACCTTTTGGTTCAGGTGGCGGGAACCATTGGAGCAGTCCTCAATTCTGCTCCTCCTCTTCTCTAGTAGGCAATTGGTCCAGGCAAGGGTTGCGGGATGTTGTTCCCGTGTAAAATACCGGAGTCTCACGAGCCGATTGTTGTGCGGTGGTGACGGCGGGGAAGTGTCCAGGGCACGGGTTGCAGAGCAAGTCTCTGCGTAAAATTCCACAGTCCTGCCTCACTTCCAGGAGTAGTCGGCGACCGAGTGCAGCAGTTTAAGGGGGCGGCTTCCTAACCCGTTGCTGTACCCACTGCAAGGCAGTTGAGCTTCATAGTTGGACAACACGGCTCCACGGAAGGCAACTGGTCCTTCAGCTCAGACACAGTACATCTTGTCCGCGATGTCGTCAAGAACAGACAAAGAGAAGACCCGCTGGGACACGATCCAGGATAACTTTGATATGATGTTCCAGCAGTTGAACAATTTCAGCCTAATTCAGCAGGATTTGAAAAAGGCTGTCGATGCAACTAAAGAAGGACAGCAGCTTCTGGCCCGACAGGTGAAGGCCAATGGCGATCTGGTTGCCTCTATGACACTTCGTCAGATGCACACTGAAGAAGCTCTCCGCAACGCTGAAAATGGTTTAGTTCTGTCAGCTGAGGAGCCCCAATTTGACAACATTTTTGCTGATCCACCTGGTGACAATCATGTTGAACCATCTCACAGATACAACCGACATCAGCAAGGAGACTCCTTACCTCATCACACACTGCCCAAGATGCAGTTTCCTCAGTTTGATGGCCAGAACCCCAAGATATGGATAGATGATTGCAACAGTTACTTCACTATCTATAAAATTACTGAGAAGTTGAAAGTAGTTGCTGCTACAATGCATCTGCGGGAGAATGCAAGAAAATGGTGGCAAGCTTATAAGCAGAACAACAGAACTCCATCATGGAATGCTTTTTGCTCTATAGTGTTGGCTAAATTTGGTGTAGATGATTTTAGATCAGCACTTAATGATCTGAATGCTTGACTCAGACAGGGACAGTAGAGGAATACACTAAGGCTTTTCAGGCTCTTCAGTACAACATTACCATGCACAATGCAGGGTATGATGAACTATTCTTTGCTATCACCTATGTGGCTGGTCTAAGGGAGGACATCAGAGCTGCTGTTGAACCCCATGTTCCAACTACAATGGATAGAGCTGCCCTCATTGCTAAGATACAGCAGAGAACTATTGATAGAAGCAAGGTGAAGTTCAACAAGGCAGCAACTGGGCGTAGAATACAGTACCCAAAGCAAGACACAGTGACTCTGCCTTCAAATCCCAACTTACAGAAACTCAGGCAGCTCAGGGATTACAGAAAAGCAAACAATTTATGCTATTCTTGTGGAGAGAAGTATGAACCTGGACATTAGCAAGTCTACACCAAAAGGCAAAGGCCACAAGTGACTGCACTAGTGATCAATGACTTAGACAAAACTGAGATTACTGAAGAAGACCTCAACCAGATGGCCATTGAAGATGCCTTGGCTGAAGAGCTAGGCCAACTCTCCATCAATGCTCTCTCTAGCACTGATACTGAAAATTCCATGAAACTTAAGACCATGGTTAAAGATGAGGTCATGTTAGTGCTATTGGATTCTGGAAGCTCTCAGAGCTTCATCAGTTCTGCATTTGTCAAGCTGGCCAAGCTACAGACTGTGAGTACTACTCCAAGGAATGTTAAACTGGCCAATGGGGAGTGGATGACCACTGATGCTATGGTCAAGGATCTAGCCTGGTACATCCAAGGACACACCCTCCATAGTGACATGGTGGTCCTGGATATGGCACCTTATGATGCCATCCTGGGGTATGATTGGCTCAAGCAGCACAATCCCATGAGTTTTGATTGGGATGTGAAAACTATAGAGTTTGCACACAAGGGTCAGACCATCAAGCTCCAGGGCATCAGACCAACTCCTTTATAGGCCACACCTATATCAGCAGATCAAGTATATAATGCAGTAAAAGGGAATGATGCTTGGGCTTTTGCCATTGTGACACAAGGTTTCAATTCTGGACAGGGGCACAAATCAACATCTCATCAAGCCTGTGTTCAAACTGTGCTAGACAGACACAAGGATGTTTTTTAGGACCCTACATCCTTACGTCCTGCCAGAAGTTATGATCATGCCATACCTATTATTCCTGGGGCAGCTCCAGTTAATTCTAGGCCATACCATTATTCTCCACAACACAAATCTGAGATTGAAGCTCAAGTGCAGCAGTTACTCAAGCAAGGGTTTATCATCCACAGTCATTCACCCTTTGCCTCCCCTGTGTTGCTGGTTAAAAAAAAGGATGGCACATGGCGGTTTTGTGTTGACTATAGGAGGCTGAATGATCTCACTGTGAAAAATAGATTCCCAATGCCCATCATTGATGAGATCTTGGATGAGTTGTCAGGAGCATAGTTCTCCACCAAACTAGACATAAAGTTAGGCTACCACCAAATTAGAATGCTTCCAGAGGATGAATATAAGACAACCTTCAAGACACATCATGGCCACTACCAATTCAAGGTAATGCCATTTGGTCTCACAAATGCCCCTGCCACTTTCCAGTGTGTAATGAATCAAATATTGCAACCATACTTGAGAAAATTTGTCATGGTCTTTCTGGATGATATCCTAATATATAGTCCATCAATAGAAGAGCATATCAAACACTTAGAGTTAGTCTTGCAAATTATGCATACACATCAGCTATACTTGAAAATGTCTAAGTGTTCATTTGCTCAACATCAATTAGAATATCTGGGTCATATCATATGTTGATAGTTCTTAATGTCGCTACCAAGTTTGTTAGTCCCTGGCAAAGGCGCTAGAAATGCTTGTTGACAGTTCATAACATCGCTACCAGGTTTGTTAGTCCTCGGCAACGGTGCCAGAAATGCTTGTTGGCACTTCTTAACGCAACCACCAAAGATTGGCGATGGTGCCAAAAGTGCCCTGTGTGGGTATTTCTTATGTCTATTGGATTATTCTACAAGTGCACAGAATATACCGCTGTAGCACTTCACCGAGGATGAGTATTCCAAGGTATCGTTATTTATTTTATCCCAAGGGAAAGCAGTGCTAGGAATGTCTAATAAAAGAGGAAAGAGATCCTTGTGTCTACTATGATCTAGCACCAACTAGTGGAGAAGGAGGTAAGTGAATGATAGGAAGGGTAGGTAAGTAAGGTAGCAAAGATCCTAATCTAAAGGTAACTGGTAGAGTGTTAGCTAGGTGGGAGGACAACGAGTGAGTATAGGACTCCTATGTATCTAACTTTTACTCCTATGGACTTGATCCTAATAGATAACTGACATAGCTAGACTGGCTCCTACAACTTGTGTGCGAGGGATATACGAGAGAGCAGGAGACAGAACCCCTGCTCAAGCAAATATTTGGCTTATGGATGCCTTACCTTTTAAGAACTAGTTCGAACGTGAAGAGAAATCCTAATGCCGAGCAGGACCTGTCACTTCCTGCCAGTGCACCCCTACTGTCCGTGCAAACCAGCGGTAATCAAAGGTAAGACTAAGTATGAGCACCATGCTCACACTTACTCTTACAACTCTAGCTAACGCGCACATAGCTAAAGCTCCTATGCAAGATAGGACGATGATGCACACACAAGGAGTTGGTATAGGAAACCACTCCAACTAAGACAACTATACTACTAAGACAAGCACACAACAAGACTATAGTGACTATAGACTTGCGCTAAGTAAATACTTAAGTAAATACTGAGCAAAGTAAAGAAAGAATAATATATTAATAAAAGGAAAGTCTTACAAAAGAGAAAAGGTACAAGAGCTATACCAGACTCTCCAGAAGACGGCTCCGGAGACCCCGAGCTTTGCCCAACTCGACTCTAACTCCCACTCTAGACTAACTACTACTACTCTTGCTTGATCTCCCAAGAGAGTGATTTGGAGACTTGGTGATCTTGGGGATGATTCTCAAGGGTTATGGCAGCCTCCTTTTATAGGGGAGGTGGAGTAGGGGCTACTCCACCGCCACGTCAGCGATCTGCGTGCTCCATCTTTTGGACCCTTGGATGAAGTGACCTTGGGAACCACCTTAGATGGATGGCAGTGGCAAAACCATCATGTGGATAGCAAGCTTAAGTCGGTGGGGAGCCAACCGCCTTGGCTGGCCACCAAGGGGGTCGGCCAACCCCCCCTATGGCAGGTGGGCCTAGCCAAGGTCGGTTGGGTGTTGTCCCCACCTGTCACAGGAAGTGGCTCCACCATTTGGTCACATCTTGTCATGTTGCTTGCTTACATGTGGGTCCATAAATCCGTGTGCAACAATCTTTCATCGTTGAATGAAAACACACTTTGATCTGAGGGCTGAAATAGACTCTAGGGGTGTTGTCTTGGATCATGCTCGAAGCTCAAGCCAAGGTGGGACCATAGAGGGGTCGGCCGACCCCCTATGTGGGCCCTCCTGAGCTTTGTTTTGTATATTCCTGAAATCACAAGCTAAGAGTACAAGTGGAACTAATTATTGATAAAATATGCTCATGATGCTTATTCTTCCTTGAAACCGAGGCATGTTGGCGGTGTTTTGAGTGTGAATTTCTACGGTATATTCACCATCAATAAGATCCCCTAAGCTTAACCTTTGCTCATCCTGAGCAAACAATAAAACTTAGCCTCGGTGGATCAAGTATTGTTACTATGCTAACATTTCAAGAGTGCCATGTGCACAACAAAGTTCTTCTCTTTGAATGAAAAAATTAGCTATGAAAACTCACCTATATTACCTTAGTCCTCTATGGGGCTTATGGCTTTTCCTTTGTCTTAGGTGGTTGAAAAACAGAACAGTTTGACTTGAGCACTAATTTTCTTGTTCCTAGCAAGTTTCATATCGGAGGTTTTGCAATATTTTCAAAAAAAAACTTAATGTTCCTTATATGGTTCTCTCATGTCACTCAAATAGTGTATGATTCCTCACCAAGGCATATGATAAGAGTGCCTTCTCTATTTCATCCTACTTCTAAAAAGGCTTATGTGGAGCTCAAGGTAGGAATGAAAGGAGATGGCATACTTACTTTGCATTTGTTGCGAAGTCAAAGCTCGGATCCTTGAAGAGAAGTGTCATACTCCCAGGTCAAGATGTGCAAGTGTGTGGTATATGGTGGACTAGGTTGCTCCTTTGTTTGATAAGATCTCTCTTTACTTTTCTACTACGACATGGCTAGCACTTTTTTTTTCATGGACTTTCATGTGTGCATCTATATAGATGTTTATTTTTCCTAGCCCTTTTTCTTATGTCTCTTCTACTAAACAACATTTAGAGAGATCTTCTAACACTTAGAGCATGGAGCAACCTATTGGTGGAAATGGAAAGCATGTTTTTGCGTACTTCCAGTGTAGAAGCAGCATGTATATATGTGGCATGCGTGTGATCTTGATCTTAGGAGCATGATAAGTCTCTAAACAAGGGTCAACAAGACTTGACAACACTCAACACAAAGCAAATATCCTATGTGGAAGGTTTGCAACATGTAAAGCATATATGGCTGTGGTAGGAATTTATCACCATTGAGGAACAATTAAGGTTTTGATCATTTTAAGAATAATTCTCCGGTAATCCAGCATGCTTAGAACAATATTATAGCAACTCTTATCTCACTATCTCATGTCTCTCAATAACTTAGACTTAGTTCTAGCACTTGCAACCCACAAAGTTTTCGGGTTCATGATGGTTTAAGAGAGCTAAGTGATCCATACTTAGAGAAATACTAAGTTATAGACTAGATACTAGAGAAACATTGACAAAGCAACTACTCATCATTTCTATGAGGAAGATAAACATGCATGAGACATATGAGCTACGAAAAATAACTAAGCAAATATTTTTGGCATTTTTAAATTTCTAATTTTTTTAAATGCAATAAGAGAAATAACTAAAATGCAAAATGTTAAGATAGAATACTTATCTTAGTGGGGAGAGGATCTCCCCCAAGCTTGGCTCTTCCTCACTGTGGTGGTGGATAGTGTTAGAACCATCCGGTCCAACGTTGTGCTTCCTCATCTTGTATTGCTTGCAGAAGTTGGGCATTTTGTTGCGCCAAGTGCAATGTCACTTCTTGTTCGATGTGCATCGTGCCCATGTTGCCGATAAGTTCATCCATTGCCGTCCTTGGGTGGCGCCTCTCCCTACCCCGTGGGCAAGCAGTGCGCTGTGGACGTGGAGGCCTGCCCCTGGACCCTGAAATGTCCATGGAGCTCGCCTCATCGCCTTCTTCAACTTCTTCTCCTGCAAAGTGTGAGGTGCCACCCTGCTCCATTTGAGCAGCCCATGACATCCCTCGTGTCACTCTACCTATTCCTGCAACATTTTGGCCTCTTGTCTCCTGGTCCAATTTGATGGTTAGTGTACAAAGCGCATACAGCCGATGTTTCTCACAAAGGAGAGGAACTTTGACTGTATGGCCAGGATAAATCATTTTAAGTCCACCTCTTGGACCTCTCTTGAGCATATTAATATTAATGAAGAATTCCTCACTTAAAACATCTCTATCAAAGGTAATGTACTCAAAGGCATGTGATTCTAGCAAACCTAATGTATCGGCTATACGAGTGATAAATGATGTGAAGTAGATGGTTTTTCCATATTCAATAGAACTAAGCCAAAAGTTCACTAGCAGTTTAATGGGTGAGACTCGAGTTTTGCACACCATGGCATAGAGCAGTTTAAGTGTATCATCACTTAAGGTGTAACCCCCAGCGTCAGGAAAGAGAGTAATAACCATCCAGAAATGAATAAAGCACAAGGTTGGGTTATGGATTTGATTGAGTGTAGGATTAGAGCAATCGTTGGAACTAGAAATTGCTTTCCAAAATTCATCCTTGATAAACCCATTAGTGGCATGGTCTAGATCAAGTTCGCAAGCATGATCACATCCTGAAGTAGTGTTTAAGATGCTCCAAGTTAAATTATGTTCTTCCCCACACATGCGAAATGCTACCCCATTGTAAGTTAATTGCAAGGTGCACAGGAATTCTTTGGTAAGCACTTCTATACTGAGTTCGGGAACTTGGTAAAATCCTCCCCAACCAATTGTGTTGAAGATAGTATTAAATTCTGCACTCATACCTGTGCGGTCCAAGAGGACCGGGTCGATGATGCTCGTGTGTGCAAAGCTGCTTGCTCAAAGGGTGATGTACTTCTGTAGCTCTTCTTGCTTCAACATGAGGCCACTCTCGGGCTCTCTTACTCTTGATGGGGGCTCATAGGGTACCATCTGGTGGTAGCCCTCTTCCTCCTCCATCCTCCCATGGATTCCTTCATTAGTGTGGTGAGAGTCTTGGGAAGATCCCTCACCCTTCTTGCCCTTCTTGAACCGGGAGGCGAGTAACTTCTTCATCTAGCTACACAAGTGAAACAACCCAAGCTTCTACTACTACTACTATGCAAGAGAGAAGGGAAAAATATTTTTGGGTTTTTGTTTTGGAAGGCTACTACTAGGCTAAACTTAAGAGAGAATTTGCAACAATGGAGAGAAGAAGAGAGATTGTGAGCTCAAGATGATTTTGATGGTTTGGGTGTGGAGTTGAGCTCACAATGCAAGGGTATTTATAGGGGGAGAAGGGCAAGTGGAGGACCCCTAAGTAGGGGTCGGCCAAACCCCCCAAGCACTTCAAAATTTGAATTCAACTTTAGACAGGGAATCTTGCTTTCAGCATAAAAACTTTTTCAGAGATTGTCCAAAGTGGGGTCACCGACCCCCATCCTAGGCCTCTCAAAGACTTTAAACATTGTGTCATCAAGTGTCTCGCTAAAGTAAAGGCTAGGTGTGGACCAAAAGTAAAGTACTTTTCGAGAGATTCCCTTGCATAGTGCTTTGTAAAAGGGAAAAGATGATTGGCTAAAGTGAAGACATGGCTAAAGAGATTCCCATGGACCATGGGGACAGTAAAGCATGTCTAGATGACCACTTTACAGATTTTGGCTAGTGGTGTGGTTCCAAAAGAATCAAAGATGAAAAAGAGCATCTTAAAATGATAAACAAAGGAACCATCACTTTTCAGACTTTGGTTAGAGTGGCTTGCATGGGATTACTATGTGTGGTAAATGGGAGACAGCAGGCTACAGAGGGGATAAGATGGGGTTTGGCCGACCCCCACTTGAAAGCTCCAAAAGCATCCAAGTGCTGACCATGAACCAGAGCTTCTAGCCAAAGTGACAGGAGTGGATGTGGGCCTAGTGGTGGGGTCGGCTGACCCCACCTTGGGTGATCCACCGGCTCAAAATTTTATTGCAAGTTTCTCTCAAGGTTTTATTTATTATGGCTAAGTGTTTTGTCAAAAGAAATTATGCGAACTAAAACTAAGAATGCAATTGAAAATGAAATGCAAGAAAAATGTAGAAAATAAATATGAGATAAATACTAATTTACCTTACCAGCAAGGGCTTCATGTTTTAGGTCCGTATAGCGGGACCTCTCCATCGTGTTCATTCCTCGGGTGCTTTAGTTGGTCCGGGAGATGGGGACCATGATTGCACCTTTTTCTCCCTCCATACTTGCTTGATTTTGACTTGTGGTTCAGCGGTTCTTCTTTCTTTACTTCGGCCTTTTTGGCCGACTCACCATTCTTGTTGTTCCTTCGGCGAGGTTTGTAATGAGGTTTGTTCGTTGGTTTCTTGTCCTTCACCTACATGTTAGCTTTATAGCCATTGAATGGACACTTTACCTTCCATCCTGGGAATTAGAGATGAATTTGGCCAGACCCCATGTAGATGACGGCATTAACCGTGTTGAGGAATGGCCTTCCCAGGATGATGGGGACTTCATTGTTGGCTCCCATGTCCAATATGATGAAGTCAACAGGGACGTAGTCGTCTTGAACCTTGATTACTATGTCCCTTGCCAGTCCCTCAGGGAACAAGATCGTTTGGTCGGCCATCTGCAAACGAACAAATGTGGGGTGCAAAGGCCCCCCTAACAGATTATCATACGTTACCTTAGACATGATGTTGGCACCCGATCCAAGGTCGCAGAAGGCATTGTGGAAGATCTGTGGTCCGATCTGGCAGGTGATGGTTGGTAGGCCTGGGTCTTCCTTCTTGGTGATGAATGGTGGATCAAGAAGATAGCTCCAGTTTGATTTGAGTAGAGGCTTACCGAACCTCATTGTTACTAATTTAACACCTTCGATTGGATCCTCGGGTTTTGCTTTGGGATCTTACCTTGCTCGAAGGATGGGACAACTACTTGCTAAATGAGCTAATTGTGTTTCTAGCATTTTATTGAAGCTCAATTGATTTTTCATAGCAGAGTTAAAGCTATCCATTTTCTCACTTAGATTTTCAAGAATCTTATCATTAGCCATCATTTTCTTATTGATACTATTATTTATTTTAGATTAGCCTAAGACAAGATCTCTTAAAGAAGGTTGGTTACCAAAAGAATTATTAAAATTATTGCTTTAATCGTTACCTTGATTTTGGTAGAAGGAGCGTGAGTTCCTTCCTTGTTGTTGTTGTTGGGGCCGGTACCCATTGTTGTTGTTGTTGTTGATGATGATGAAGCTCACTTCCTCCTTTATTTTGGGACAATTATTTCCTGAATGATCATCTCCTCTGCACACCTCGCACCATTGATCGGCTTCGATGGCTCATGCGGTGGTGTAGGGTTGAATGGCCTCTTGTTCCTTCCTGGAACCTTCTTCCATCTTTTTCATCAAGAGGTCCATTTTAGTGGAGAGCATATCCACCTCATTGAGGGCATGGACACCTCTCTTCTTGGGCTGGAGACGCTCCTCATTCCATCCTTGGTTTGTAACCATCTTCTCTATGAGGTCCTTAGCATCCTTGACATTGTGTTGCAAGAATGCTCCTCCAGCTACAGCATCAAGGTGACTACGGGCCAAACTGGTCAAGCCATGGTAGAAACCTTGAATAATGAGCCATTCCTCTATCCCATGATGGGACAGGCACGAATGTACTCCTAGAGACATTCACATACTTCGGGAATCATCTCATCAGCTTGTCATTGGAAGTTGGAAATTTTTCCACGAAGGGTGCTTGGTTTTGCCCATCGGGAAGAACTTCTTGAGAAATGCATTGGCGCATTTCTCCCAGTGGTGACTTCACTTTTGTTGGCGTAGAACCATTGCTTTGCCTTCTCCAACGAGAGAGAATAGGAAAAGATGAAGACGGATAGCGTCTGCGGCGACATTCTTTATGGTGAAGGTGTCACACAGCTCCAGGAAGTGTTGGAGATGGCCATTGGCGTCCTCATGTGGCTTCCCACAGAACGGGTTGGATTGCACCATGTCAATAAGCACAGGCTTGAGTTCAAAAGTCGCATCCCCCAAGTTAAGCTGCGGACCCGTGGCGACATAGTCAGCCGATGGTGCAGAGTACTCAGGGATGGTCTTTTGGGCCATAGCTTCCTTCATAACTGGTGCTGAGCTTCCTTCCTCGAATGGATTCAGGTTCAAGATGAACCTCTAAGGTGGAACTTGATGACGTCTAGTTCTCCTCAACAATTGCTCAGGATTTTCAAGAAAATTTGACGGCAATTGGAAATTGCTCATGCACTGTCTAATTTCACGATAACGAAAAACAAGACAAGTTAGGGGTAAGCCCCTAACACTAATTGATAACTAGATTGATAGTAGACTCCAGATTCACTTTTATTAAAATTCCTAGGCAGATGCTTTCCCCGGCAACAGCGCCAGAAATGCTTGTTGACAGTTCTTAACGTCGCTACCAGGTTTGTTAGTCCCCGGCAACGGCGCCAGAAATGCTTGTTGACAGTCTTAATGTCGCTACCAGGTTTGTTAGTCCCTGGCAACGGCGCCAGAAATGCTTGTTGGCACTTCTTAACGCAACCACCAAAGATTGGCGACGGCGCCAAAAGTGCCCTGTGTGGGTATTTCTTATGTCTATTGGATTATTTCATAAGCGCACAGAATATACCACTGTAGCACTTCACCGAGGATGGGTATTCCAAGGTATCGTTATTTATTTTATCCCAAGGGAAAGCAGTGCTAGGAATGTCTAATAAAAGAGAAAAGACATCCTTGTGTCTACTATGATCTAGCACCAACTAGTGGAGAAGGGGGGTAAGTGAATGATAGGAAGGGTAGGTAAGTAAGGTAGCAAAGATCCTAATCTAAAGGTAACTGGTAGAGTGTTAGCTAGGTGGAAGGACAACGAGTGAGTATAGGACTCCTATGTATCTAACTTTTACTCCTATGGACTTGATCCTAATAGATAGCTGACGTAGCTAGACTGGCTCCTAAAACTTGTGTGCGAGGGATATATGAGAGAGCAGGAGACAGAACCCCTGCTCAAGCAAATATTTGGCTTATGGATGCCTTACCTTTTAAGAACTAGTTCGAACGTGAGGAGAAATCCTAATGCCGAGCAGGACGTGTCACTTCCCGCTAGTGCGCCTCTACTGTCCGTGCAAACCAGCGGTAATCAAAGGTAAGACTAAGTATGAGCACCACGCTCACACTTACTCTTATAACTCTAGCTAACGCGCAGATAGCTAAAGCTCCTATGCAAGATAGGATGATGATGCACACACAAGGAGTTGGTTCAGGAAACCACTCCAACTAAGACAACTATACTACTAAGACAAGCACACAATAAGACTATAGTGACTACAGACTTGCGCTAAGTAAATACTTAAGTAAATACGAGCAAAGTAAAGAAAGAATAATATATTAATAAAAGGAAAGTCTTACAAAAGAGAAAAGGTACAAGAGCTATACCAGACTCTCCAGAAGATGACTCCGGAGACCCCGAGCTTCGCCCGACTCGACTCTAACTCCCACTCTAGACTAACTACTACTACTCTTTCTTGATGTCCGAAGAGAGTGATTTGGAGACTTGGTGATCTTGGGGATGATTCTCAAGAGTGATGGCAGCCTTCTTTTATAGGGGAGGTAGAGTAGTGGCTACTCCACCGCCACGTCAGCGATCCGCATGCTCCATCTTCTGGACCCTTGGATGAAACTGACCTTGGAACCACCTTAGATGGACGGCAGTGGCAAAACCATCGTGTGGATAGCAAGCCTAAGTCGGTGGGGAGCCAACCGCCTTGGCTGGCCACCAAGGGGGGTCGGCCGACCCCCTATGGTAGGTGGGCCCAGCCAAGGTCAATTGGGTGTTGTCTCGACCTGTCACAGGAAGTGGCTCCACCATTTGGTCACATCTTATCACGTTGCTTGCTTACATGTGGGTCCATGAATCCGTGTGCAATGATCTTTCACCGTTGATTGAAAACACACTTTGATCTGAGGGCTGAAATGGACTCCAGGGGTGTTGTCTTGGATCATGCTCGAAGCTCAGGCCAATGTGGGACCATAGGGGGTCGGCCGACCCCCTATGTGGGCCCTCCTGAGCTCTATTTTGTATATTCCTGAAATCACAAGCTAAGAGTACAAGTGGAACTAATTATTGATAAAATATGCTCATGATGCTTATTCTTCCTTGAAACCAAGGCATGTTGACGGTGTTTTGAGTGTGAATTTCTATGGTATATTCACCGTCAACATCATATCAGCTGAGGGGGTTGCCACAGATTCCAAGAAAACAGATGCTATGTTACATTGGCCCAAACCAACAAACCAAACTGAGTTGAGAGGGTTTTTGGGGCTAACTGGATATTATAGGGAATTTGTGAAGGGTTATGGAATGCTAGCCAAACCACTCACCAATTTGCTCAAGCATAAACAATTTATGTGGAATGACCAAGCACAGGATGCTTTTGAGAGGCTAAAGTTGGCAATGACTAAAACCCCAGTGTTGGCTCTACCAAATTTCAATTTGCCATTTCAAGTTAAGACTGATGCCTGTGTAGAGGGTCTTGGGGTAGTTCTGATGCAACAAGGGTAGCCAGTTGCTTTTCTGAGCAAAGCTTTGGGTGACAAGCATAAACATTTGTCTATATATGAAAAAGAATTTTTGGCCCTCATTATGGTAGTGGAGAGATGGAGACCTTATTTGCAAAGGCAACAGTTCACCATACTTACTGATCATAAGTCCCTAGCTTATTTGTCAGAACAAAATCTCCACTCTGAGTTACAGAGAAAAGCAATGACCAGACTCATGGGACTCCAGTTCAAAATTATTTACAGGAAGGGCAAGGACAATGTTGTAGCAGATGCACTGTCAAGAGTGCCACATCTCAATGCTTTGCAGGCAGTGTCTTTGGTGAAACCTGATTGGGTCCAAGAAGTCCTCAATGCATATACTACTGATTCCAAAGCTCAGGAACTGCTTAGTCTGTTGGCTATCAAAAGCCCAAATGAAGTTGGGTACAGTTTACAGGAGGGGCTGATCAGATACAAAAACAAGTTGTGGATAAGCAACAACTCTGCCCTGCAAACCAAATTGATCAATACCTTCCATGCCAGTGCCATAGGAGGACACTCAGGAATCAAAGTCACCTATCAAAGACATAAGAATCATTTTGTCTGGAAAGGAATGAAATAAGCGGTGGAGCAATTTGTCAAGCAATGTTCAGTCTGTCAACATGCAAAGCATAGCAACATGGCACCTATAGGATTGTTACAGCCTCTACCAATACCTGGTGCAGTCTGGATAGATTTGTCCATGGATTTTGTTGAGGGATTGCCAAAATCTCAGGGTTTCTCCGTCATTATGGTAGTTGTGGATAGACTGACGAAATATGCACACTTCATACCGGTTAAGCATCCTTATACAGCAGTCAGCATTGCTCAGCTATTTATGGAAACTATTGTGAAGCTACATGGGCTGCCTAAGTCAATTGTGACTGATAGGGATCCAGTCTTTGTCAGTTCTTTCTGGAAGGAGCTGTTCACCTATACAATGTCGATCTTAAGTTCAGTACAGCTTATCATCCTCAAACTGATGGCCAAACCAAAAGAGTAAACCAATGCCTCGAGATGTATCTTCGTTGTGCTGTCCAAGATGCTCCCAAAACCTAGAAATCCTGGTTATCACTAGCTGAACTGTGGTATAACTCTTCCTTTCATTCCTCCATTGGATGCTCACCATTCAAAGCATTGTATGGAACTAAAGCTTATCTAGGGGGTCCATCATCATACCACCTGGAATTACTACATCAGTCACTGAGCTTGTTGAGAACAGAAAATTGCATCTGGAAGCTCCCAAGGAGCACCTAGCCACTGCTCAAAACAGAATGAAGATGAAGGCTGACAAAGCCCGGACTGACCTTGAATTTCAAGTTGGTGATCAGGTTCTACTTAAACTCTAACCCTATACTCAGTCTTCGATCGCCAACCGACCTTACCCGAAGTTGTCATTCAAGTACTACGGGCCTTACCGCATTCTGGAGAGGATTGGCAGGGTGGCCTATCGATTGGACCTACCAGCTGACAGTAAGATACATTCGGTATTCCATGTTTCCCAGTTGAAACCTTTCCTTGCAGATTATTCTCCTGTGTTCTCCAACCTGCCGGTTACATCAGACATTGAAGCTGCAACGTCAGTCCCGGAAGCAGTGATCGATCGGCGTCTGGTGCGTAAGGGCAACACAGCTACACCGCAGGTACTGATCAAGTGGTCTCGTCTACCGGCCACAGCTACTACATGGGAGGATTACAATGTTCTGCACGCACGCTTTCCCAATGCACCTGCTTGGGGACAAGCATCGTCTTCGGCGGGGGAGGTGTCACGCCTACAACTACCACGGAGTGACACGAGTTGCTAGAAGGATGGCGTCCAGAAGAAAAAGCGTGTTCGTACATGGGAAGCATAGATTGCTATTAAGTGTTTTATTTAGCGTATGACAAGTGGGCCCGAGGCCATAATGTAATAAGTCCAGACAGGACCCGAACGGTGAACTCATCCAAAATCAGAAATCAAAAACGTGAGCTCGAGGAACCTTTCCTCGGTTCGTCGTCGTCAACGATTCCTCTCGATCTCCTCACGTCGTCGGTGATCGCCGGCGGTTTAGGGGCGTGACACGAGCCTGTCAATTTCTTCTTCCATCCCCACTGGCTCCGGAGTGCTCACGAGCTGCCGGCCAGGCTGCGGACGGTCGCCGACGTGGTAAGATGGTGCGACTCTGCTTGCCGCGCTAGCGGTCGCGTCCGGACCAGGCGGCCCTAGGTCCTTCATGCCGTACCTCGTGCGGCGCTCGCTGATGCCCTGCGCCCTGTTCCTGAGGTCGACGATGTAGGCGGCAATGCCGCGGCGTGCCCAGAGCATGGCCATGGCGTACCGCGCGCTGCGGAGGTCGGACAGGAGGCCTTCTCCACGCGGCTGTGTGCCGAGGTGATGCGCGAAGTCGTCGATGCAGTCCTCGATGTCATACGTGACGTCGCGCACCTGCTCCATCCAGTCCTTGGTCTGCTCGTCGTGGTGCTCCCAGCCGGCGTGGCCTAGGTTGCGGAGGAACGCACGCATGCTGGCCAGCTCGTCCTTGATGTACTGGATCTCGCTGCGGACGCCGCTGATTAACATACTCCCTCTGTCCAGAAATAAGACCTCATCACGTATTTTGAGAAGTCAAACAATTTTAAGTTTGACTACATATAGGTAATGACTATTTTTCACCGTGCATTTTTTTACCACGAACGCACGCACGGTGGCCAGCCGCACATCTGCCGCACTCACACCCGCAAGGCCGCACGAGACGCATCGTCCCCGGGCATGAGCTCACCTTCTGCCCTTTCCGGCCATGGCCCGCTGTGTCCTCTCGCTCCCAATCCCCGACGACCACCTCCCTAGCGAGCTTCTCCCCGTTGGCGACCTCCTCCCCGCGCGTGAGCTCCCCTCCCCACCGCGCCCCAACTTCTCCGCGCGCACAAGCTCCTCTCCCCACCTCCTGCTCTCGCCAGCGATGGCAGATCTGGTGGCGGCGGTGCTGGATGCGGCGGCGGCGGCGACAGATCCATGCAAGGTAGGCTTCCTCCTCTTCCTCCTCCCTCCTATCGAATTGAGAAATGACAGATTACAGTTAGGGTTAGGGTTAGGTGCAGAGTTTTTTTCTCTGATTCTGTTCTCTTCTTCGCACCCTCCCATCGTCTTCGGGATTCGACGTACACGGTGAGGTGGTTACGGTTTCTAGCTTTCTGCGTATGGGTTTCCTCGCCATGCTTTCCATCTAAGTGGTCCGCGGGCACCGACGGTGGCGAGCCCAAAAGGGCTAAGCTGGGCGAATCGCCATGCGCAACCGCCTACGACGTGGGGACAACTAGTAACGGAACCCGAAATGGGTCGGCACCCAGTGGCAAAGCCACATTGAGTGACCCGAGTGCACAGGCACAGGGTAAAATCAAAATATTAGTGAACAAGTAATAATATTTACCTCTTGTGCACCACCATGGGCCAAACATGTGCACCACCGTGTCAAGTGTGCACTCGGGTCCTTGATGCTCTAGCTTCGCCATTGTCGGCACCGGAGATCGACGAAGACTTGCATAGCAGGCAGCTCATCATGTACGACAATGGCCTCAAATTGCCTCAGCGCTGAGATTGGTTCACCTGCTTCCCCTTTCCTTGTCGTCCTATATTTTTTAGATTCATGATGCAATCCTGAATCCTTGGTACTGGAACACTTTAAGCAAGTTCCTGTTGTGGATTTCAGTTATGTGTTCATTTTAGTTTAGTTTCAATGATTTTTTTTATTTGTTGACTACCTGAATCTCTAAACCTTTAGCATGTGCCTTTATTTAGATTTTTTTGGGAGGCATTGTCCTGTGTTCACTGGTTAGATAAGAAATGTCTCCTTATTAGATTACTATTCCTAATAATTTACTGTATTATTATCTTCGTTGCTGGTAATTTTTCATAATTATTTTAAAGGTTGTTAAATTTGTCTTAGGCTCTTAGCTGTATATAAAGGCAAAATGTAAGAAAGCATATTTTTGTTTGTGTTCAATGCATAGCTAAAGAGTTTTTGTTCTAGGATTTGTGTTTTTCTGAGGTTGCCAAAGCACGTGCAAGCGCAACCAAAGATGTCTGTTGCCACTTCCTGATGGTAAACTGCTTGCTACTGGTGGTCATGATAAAAGGTGTGATCACTACCACATAACTATCGTTTCACAAGTTTTAGAGAGCTTAAATTACTCACCTGTTCTCTGTACAGGTTACTTTGTGGTGTACAGATTCTCTGAAGCCTAAATCTTATCTGGAAGAGCACTCATTTCTGATCACTGATGTTAGATTTAGCCCAAGCATGTCACGCCTTGCTACATCCTCCTTTGACAAAACTGTGCGGGTTTGGGATGCAGATAACGTATGCCCCTAATTAGTTTCCTTTTTTTTTTTTTTTTGCCCCAAAATTCCCTCATTAGTTTCCTGGCAATATTGCATTAGGTGTCCAGCGGCTCAGAACACCAATGTCTAATTATTTCTTTTATATGCAGACTGACTATTCACTCCGAACTTTCACGGGCCACTCAGCATCTATTATGTCACTTGATTTTCATCCAAATAAAGGGGATATGATATGCTCCTGTGATAGTAATGGGGAAGTGCGCAGCTGGAGCATAAATAATGGTAGCTGTTTGACATGTGTTAAGGTGTTTAAGGTATGATGTTATCTTTTTATATTTCATCAGGTCATCTGCTTAATCATCAAGATTTTCTCTGATCATGATTTGTTCCCCCAATCATATTTTCTATTCGCAGGGAGGTGCTACTCAGATGAGATTTCAACCTCGTACGGGAATGTATCTAGCAGCTGCCTCAGAGAAAGCTATCTACATACTTGATGGGGAGACACAACATGCTTGTAGAAGTCCCTAGCAGGTTGGTTACCAAGGATCACTGCTAAAATCTGCCAAGAATCCATTTGTAACTTACTATAGTTACATGCAATTTTATGATGTGTAACGTGCACGTGCATATTTAGCTTCTTTTGTACTCCCTCCATTCCAAATTGGAAGTCGTTTTGGCTTTTTCTAGATGCATAACAAAAACTATATACCTAGAAAAGCCAAAACAATTTACAATTTGAAACGGAGGGAGTAGTACATATTACCAACTGTGATGACCATTCTTGATCCTGGTACATGGTTCTGAGACGAATAGGTTAATTAGAATTTTCTCGAGTTCCACTAGCTTGGTGCATTAAGGTTTTAGCCATGCTAGTTTTATGATGTTGAATTTCATTTGATTTAAAATGAGATCCGTTTTGCATTTGGCAACAAAACTGAGTATCTAACTGTTTGCACCAAAATTTGGACTGGCGAGAGCACAAGCAAATTTTCGGAAAAAGAGTTGCCAGAGTCGACCAGACACTGAAAGCAGCCGAATTTGGGGAATCGGCTAAAGGAATCGGTAAACTGAAATCGGCTGTTAGAAGAAGCGCATAGACTACATCGACTCCGATCCGGTTGCATGGAAGCTGTACGTCAACGATGCGAGACTCTACAGTATAGGAATAGTAGTGCCCAAGTTATCTAGAATAGGTAGTTTTAGTCTTTTCCTTATTTGCAAGTCATAATGAATTAGGACTTGGTCAAAGCCCAGGGTATAAATATGTAAGCCCCGGCACACTGTAACTCTCTCGACAATCAATACAACTTTCCGGCTCCGGCCACCAAAACCCTTAGTTCTCTAGGATCTCGGCGTATTTTCATCAAGCCTGGCTGGTTCGACCTCTCGCTTGCTCTGTAAGTATCGTCATGGCTTTTACTTATGTTAGATAGGGCCAGTTCGACCTCCTATTGATACATCGGTATGGCCAGGGGGCTCGTGTTTATGCTAGATTTGGCCGGTTCGACCTCTTATCTATGCATTGGCACTTACTAACAGTTTGTGTTATCATTTGATAGAGCCGGTTCGACCTCCTATTGTATGCGGTAGCATAGGCTAGTTATCGGCTCTGCTAGATTTGGCAATCTAGTAGATTCATTAAGTTACCATTGCTAGTTATCGGCTCTGCTAGGCTTGGCAACCAAGTAGATTCATCAAGTTATCGATGTTGTTAGCTTTTATTGTTTATTTTATTGCAACAACATCTTTTGCCCGATCAAGATTGGTAGATTTGGCTTATATCCTGTTAGATTCGATTGTCATCAATGCTCGTGTCATCCAGATCTTTAGCTATGATGATCGATCTTGTGCTTGCATTAGCTAAATTTTATCAATCTTGTTCGTGACGTGTGCGCGTTCTAGGGTATGGGCAGTCTTACAACAGATCTTGTTAGTTTTATCTAGTTGATAGTGGCTGCAGTGGGTTAAGTCATCGACCTCACTAAGATTAGATGAGTTAGCAGGGTTTGTTTTAGGATTGTCTATGCACCTAGTTCGTTCTCACGTCAGTATCGGCTATGTTAGCCGATTCAAGAACTTTATCCATATCATCGTGTGCATGCATCTGCTTAGGGCTAGTTGATTTGCTGAGCTTGCTTGAACGAGACTTGGTCTGATGATTACTTAGTCTGAGGATTTCAAATTCACGGGTTTAGAAGATCTATTAGTCTTAATCTAGACGATTGCAACGCATGTTGGATCTTTATATATCGTATCGGTTAGATTAGATCGGCTAACGGTTTTGCTCCTTTCACACGTACTCATACAGCCGGTTTAACTAATTCTTTACTATTGATAATACATTTCATGCGTGGTTTATTTTCCTTTATTTGTTAGCTATCCATACCATGTCATGATTAGTTATTTTATTAATACATATTTATTTATCAGTTTTATATACGAATGCATGTCGGATGTTGACTCTCTAGGCAATGCCCCGATCGATCGGCTATTTAGCCATACATAAGGAACTGCGGAATCACACCGGCGGGTTCCATAATTTGACTATTCTTTTTCTCCTTGTCAATTTCGGGGTCAAATTGACCGACATGCCTCAGATCGACCGGATCAACTGTTGGAGATAGCTGCGGGGATCGGAGACATACGCGCTCTGGTCTGTCGGCTTGCAAGAGGACCGTCGGCGTGAAGGAGTCACATTTTTGCGCCGACACTCTTTTTGGCACGCCCAGTGGGACACACAATCGTCAACAATGGCTTCGACAAATTCATCTGATCTTAACGTCAACAACATCCTCGACGTCACCCAAGAAGAACTTGACCCAGATCAGAAGAAAGCAATCGAGACAGCTTCTGAACAACTAGTACAGAAGTGCCTAGCTTGCTTTGGAAGGGTTCGTGGTGGCAAAGTCGTCTTGAAGCAACCAATGCCCAGGATCTTGATGGTAGGAGAAACTGTTGCAGGAGAAGATGAAGACAGATAGTTCTTGATAGATGAGTTGAACAAGATCATACATGAAGCCATCACAAATCATCAAGCATACTTTCTGAATACGTTCAGCAACATCATAAAGGATGTCTTCGCTGGTTTTCCTGTTGACCAATTTGGACCTTCTTACTTTAATCTGAAGATAAAACCAGGTGCTGGTGATGGTGCACAAGATTCTACCAAGATGAACATAGCATCAGGTTCCAATGGAGGTGCAAATGGCAGTGCAGCTCATGTACAACAGCCGAAGGGTGGTCCTCCGCCTAATTTTGGTACAACTTCAGAAGAAGTATCAATTATCATGTGAGTCAAGCTATGGGAGGAGAAGCTTTTTAGGTCCCAGAAGGAGACAATGAGCCACCAGCAGGTTTTGTAAATGTTTCAAACTACAATCATTGGGGGATGACTCCTTGCCCAAACATCAAAGGATCTGCCAATCCAAATTATCAGTTGATCAAGAAGCTTGCTCAAGTGATGGAGAAGGATTTTGGCATGAAGAGAAGTCATTCTAGATCATACAAACATGCCATATCCAAGATGGTACAACCGTCTAGAGCTCCCACGCAACTATAGAATTCCAGAATTCTCCAAGTTCACTGGAGAAGACAACACTAGCACAATGGAGCACATAAGCAAGTATCTGGCTCAATTAGGCGATGCTGCAACTGAAGAAATTCACAGAGTCAGATTCTTTGCTTTGTCACTGTCGGGACCTGCTTTCACTTGGTATTCATCCTTGCCAAGAAATTCTATCAATACTTGGGACATGCTTACTTGGGACTGTGGAGAAGGACATTGATGACTTGACTAACATCAGAATGAAGAATAATGAGTCAGGCCTTGACTACCTTCAGAGATTTAGGCAAATGAAGAGCCTGTGCTTTTCGCTGAACCTGTCTGACCGCCAGTTGGTAAAATTGACGATTCAAGGGATGCAACCATACCTAAGGGAGAAGCTGGTTGGCATGCACTTTGATAATCTTGGAGCACTTGCACACAGAGTGGCTGCAGTTTCTGAAATTGTGCAACCCCCACGCCAACAGAACCAATTTCAGAAAGCAGCCAATGTGGCTGGATATTATAAGGATCTAGTGCAGTATGGTTCAGACCATGAAACAGAAGAGGTTGATGCTGTTGAGGGGAACCTCAAGAAGGAGAGTGTTATTGATCATCCTTGGGGTAGAACACAGGAGAAGTTTGATTTTGATACCTCAAAGGCTGACAAAATCTTTGAGTATTTGCTGAACAAAGGTTTGATCAGAGTGTTACATGAACCACTCAGTGCTGAGGAGATAAAGGGGAAGAAGAATTGCAAGGCTCATAATTCTACTTCTCACTCCACCAATGAGTGTAATGTGTTCGGGAGGCAAATATAGAAAGCTATTGAGGCCGGAAAGCTAACTTTCGACACCGGCAAGATGAAGGTTGATCAGAATCCCTTTGGTTCTGCAATGGCTGATGCAATTCTCCCAAAAGGCAAAGCTAAAGTGCTTGACTTCTGCTAGAGCAAAAGAATCAGGATCAGTAGACAAAAGATTGCAGCTCACTGATGAAGAGTATCGGGAAATCAAGAGAAGACGTGAGAAGCAAAATAGCCGATTTGACCAGCCTGAGTCATCTGGCTGAAAGAAGACCTCGCATCACATCTCGTATTCTTCTTAACAAGTGACAGAGGCAGCAAGAGAAAGATCATAGAAGATGATTTGAAGAGCAAGAGCGCTTAAGGATGCTTGAGGGAGAAAGGTATGAAAGAGAACAAGCTGAATCACATTGGAACTGTCCTTTCTTCAGATATTGCTGGAATGAAGGTTTGAGATTGCCAACCAAGAGAGACTGCCCTGAATGCAGCGATCAATATAGGGGATATTGGCAATCGCAAACCAACCGCCGGTCTGTTCATGTAAGACTTGGATGATCTATGGAGGATCAGTGCATCAATAAGTGCAGGATTCATGATCGTTGTGATGCCTATGATGAGGAAATAGAAGAAGTGTAGCATGTTTAGCAAGAAAACCAATGGTGCCCTAATGGTCTTTCTAGAAGTCAGAAGAGAAGAGTTCAATGGTTAAGAGAGACTAAAATCAAGCTAGAAAAGACTAAGAGAATCAAGAGAGCACACGTTTGGAAAGCCAAACAAACAGCCGATTTAGGCAAATTGGCTCCTATTGGAATGCAGTGTATTTTGCCTGCTGAGTTTAGGGCATCGAGAGATCAAGAAGTCTATTCTAACTTCAATGAATCAGAGTATGAAGAAGTAGCTACTTATTTGGCCTTCACCTCTCAAGCAGTGTTTGATAAACCAATGCGGTATCATCATTTAAAAGCTTTATATGTCAAGGGATTGGTTGATGGAAAACCTATGAGTAAGATGCTTGTAGATGGAGGTGCTTTGTAGTCAACCTTATGCCTTATTCGACATTTAGAAAGCTTTGGGCAAGACCCCGAAGATTTGATCAAAATGGATATGCAATTAAGAGATTTTGGAGGAAACATGTCCGACACTCGGGGGCAATAAGCGTTGAGTTAACAATTGGCGGCAAGACATTGATCACCATGTTCTTCGTTATTGATGGGAAAGGATTTTACAGTCTACTTCTTGGAAGAGATTGGATCCATGCCAATTGCTGCATACCTTCGACCATGCATCAACATATAATCCAATGGATCGACAATGACATTGAGATCATACCTACCGATGATTCCATCAACATCTCATCCATTGATCATGTTTATTAGGACTTGGAAAGCTTTGAGTTTTTTTTGGAAAAGAGTTTCATGGAGATTTCATATCAATCAATGATGAAGATCAACAGCCGGCTCGTGCCGTCGGCTCTGAAAGTATCTTTTAAGGAAAGACATAAGTTGTGATAGCCGATATAAACAAATAATGCAGCCAGACATTATTGAACTATCAGTTTGAAGTAGTTTTAAATGTCTAGGGGCAATCGACTTGTTTTTAGGTAGGCTACTAAGTAGAATATCAAACATAAACAGCCGATACATTAGTATCGCCTTTAGTGTAAAAACCAACAGAATGTTGGTAATAGCCGATGCGATATGCATCACCTTTAGAGCAAAATAAAACAAAACACAAATGTTTGGATGAAAGACATAAGTGGTTCTAATCAGTTTGATTCAGAAGATATATTACAAAGATGTCCATTCATTCACACAAATTCCCCACAAAAGGTGAAGCTCCTACAAAAGACGACATCACACTATATTTTCACTAAGGAAGCCTGTCGATGACATAGTGTGTTGAGGCCAGGTGGGCAATTGCTTCCGCTGTCGCTTCAAAGCGCTCAGAGTTGGCATCAATGGCATCTGCAATCTACGGTGTCACATCCAGATCCTGCAGATCCAAGCCTGTGCGTGCCTGAACAGCAGCAAGAGCAAAGGAGGCACCTATGATGATACCTTGATTGGCCACTTCATGCACCCTGGCATGGACAGTCTCCAACCTCTGAGCAATGGTTTCTCTAGGGGCGTGCACAGAGGCTGCGGCGGCATTCCCAGCAAACTGAAGCTCCTCAAAGCGCCTTGTGAGATCTAAAGAATCAAATAAGAAGAGAGATTGCCAGGACACACCAAAGATTAAGAAACTAAAGTGTTATACTTACCCACGATGCGAGCATCGGCAGCGATTTGCCGATTGGTAGCTATTTTAGCTGCCTACTGAGCTGATAGAAGAGCAGACTAGAAATCGGCAAGAATACTCTGCATACGAGCCAGCTCCTTGATGGTCTCATCATAGCGAGCCTCCATCTCCCTCCGCTCCCGGTAGATGCGGTCATACAGTGCTGCAGACACCTTGGCGGACCCCATGAAGAACTCCGACCCCGTAGCAAACTCGCCAGATTCCACTGGAGCGATTCCAATCAAACCAGGGCCAATCCCTGGTATCTGAGCTGCCGCTGGTGCAATAAGTGCAGCTGGAACCCCTGGTAAAACAGCAGTAGTGTTGGACGGGCCCTCGCCATCCTATCTAAAAGACGAGAAATTAGGATTCAAGGATTCAAGAACAGAGGAATCGATTGATGAAGGATGAATTACCCGATGCGAGGACGAACAATGCGGTGAGAGCTCACCTCCTCCTCCTTCGCCGGGCATTTGGCTTTACGGTCCGCCATGAGTACTACTTAGAGGTTGGAGTTTTTCTTGGAGAGGAGAGGGGTTTTTTGGGTTCAAAGACGGAGAAAGCAGAGGTCGCATATAAGATACAGTGTTGTTAGTTTATAACCCGGGGGGCACGTATCAAAGTGAATCGGCAGTCTGCCATTAATTGTGACACTGTATAAGCAGGTAATCAAGTGGCCGGTCAAATCGGCCCAGGCGCATTCTCGAAAGACTTGTTATTTTGTACTATTCAATCAATCGGGAAAACAAGATCGGGAAGTGCCGTCGGCTAAAAGAGTTAAACAGAGAAGCCATTTGATGATATCAGAATTGAGAAAATAACAAATCGGCTATCCTGAAACGACAAAATATTGCTGATAGAGTTGTAAGGCAGGATGAGTTACAACATGCAAGAATTTAATGCTCGTCACGTAAAGTAACAGGTTACAAATCAAAGAAGTTCTTCAATGCATCAAGGGCATTTTTCCTGGCAGAATCAACCTGAGCTAGCAGAAGTTTGTCATTATCCAGAGATGTAGATAAAGTCTTTAGGCTTTTCATGATTTGTCTGCCTGACTGAACAGAATCGGCTAATTCCTTCTTCTTTAGTTTCAAATCATCCATGATTGGGCTAAAGCTGATTCTTTCTTACTAATAGCAATTTTCACTTCTTGAAGCTCTTGTTCCAATGCAGCTCTTTTGGTTTGAAGAGTAGCAAGGTCCGGTTTTATGCTCTCTACTGATTTCTGAAGGTTCTCCAAGAAAGAGCTTAAAATCTTGACATTGGCCACGTTGGAAGTTTTTTCCTCTAATAAAGTGGTGTGTTTCTGGACAACTTCTTGAGCTTGCCTTATTCTTAGGGCCTCTACATTGATGGCAGAGATTTTAGAAAGTGGTCCAAGAAGATCTAAAGGAAGAAGGTCCTCAACCTCACTAATAGCCTGGCTAATGGTGTGAGAGTTCTGAAGGAAATCTGCTGTGTTTTGAAGAAGAGGCAAAATATCCTTCGGTTGGGTCGATCTTTGGTGTAGCAAAAGTTTCAACCCAAGCAGAGAGGAAACTTCTTCTTCATCGAAATGCTTGGAAAAATATATGCCGTAATCAGTCAGTGAAGGAGAAAGAACTGATGCAGATTGAATATTAGTAAGGAAGTGCGGGTTTAATCATTACAAAGGTTGACAATTTTACCTTATCCCGAGAGATAGCCGGTGATGCTTCACTTATTTGTTGAAAATCTGGCTCAAGAACAATTGTGTGACCGAAGAAAGTAGAGGATCAGCTGACCTCAAATGTTGTATCTACAGTCCCAAGGTAAAATTGTTAGATAAGCTAAAATGAAGAGAATAGGAAATTTCAAATCCTCACCTTCAAATTGATTCGGCTTGAAGAATCGATGGCCTGTTGAGCAAGGAGTTCTATTCCGGAGATTCAAGGTCTTTGTTTCCCCGCTTAAAATATTAGTTAAAACAAGTCAACTCGCAATTCTCGAGGAGAATTTTACCTTTGGTCCTTGAGAAACATTTTCGATCTGCCGACAAGATTTGGGGACAACGCTTTAGAAGCAAGTCTGGCATCTTGAACTTTCTGCAAAAAGGAGTAATCAATAGCTAGTTTTAAAGTAAAGCTTGGAAGAAAATTGGCTAAACCTTGGATGGCCCAGTCCTTCTTTTCTTAGGTTCTGCTTGAGGGCTCTCAGAGATTAGTTTTTGACGTTTGGGTGGCTGAAGCCGAGCAGCATATGTGTTCATGAAAGTCTTCAAAGAAGGAGCATCAGAATCCAGCCTTGTTCTCGGGCAAGGAATCAAGTAATGAACAGGTCTATTCCTATTATCGACAGAAGGGGCCTGGAGTTCTTCATCCTAACCAGCAAACATTAGTATGAAAGTAAAAGGCCAAAGGAACTGATATAGGGAAGTGTTTACCTCTCCATCAGACTCATAAGACGTATCCAATCGTTTGCATATTGGATGAACAGCCCCACAGAATAAATGCGCCCTCCATTCATTCCACCATCCGTCAAAAGAAAGATGAGTATCCTTGACCTTCACCCATTGATGGACGTTGTATGATAGAAAGGCTGACCCAAGATCAAAAACCTTCCTCGCTTCCAAAGCATTGTTGATTATCTCTCTTGGTTTGAGCTTATTTACAAAGAAGAGAAGAGGAGGAATCTGTCCAAGGCCGAATTGACGAGCCACAAAACTTGGGTTGTAAAACTCATAAGAAGGTGATGTTTCAGGATCATTTGGGGTCTCGCTTCGGCCATGTCTGAAATTCACAGGAAGAGTGCAGGGTCTGATGAAACAATTAAAGATGCCTGTAGCCACATCATCTAGTTCTTCAGCTTCAAATCTGAAATCTACTGGCAGGTGTAGATTGTTTTCCTGGTCCTCAATATATGGCAGCCATACCAATAACTCTTCAGGAAAGCCTTTATAGAATGATTTGAAGAATTCTCCCTTAGAAAGATCAACAAGATAAGAAGAAGCTGCTTCACCATAATTGGTACACCCTCTTTTCCTTCTATTGGACTCTCTAGAATTTTCCAAGTAATCAGAGCAAGGAAAGGATAGATCCCTGAGGTCTGGCCTCACAAATTTGTACACGTACAAATTTAACCAAAGCTGGAGTAACCACCAAGGACCAGGAATAAGACCAACCTTGGCGTTAGTTAAGAGTTTGGCTGATACTCTATTCATTAAGCTGTAGAAGGCACCAAGGAGTAATTTTCCCATCTGGATTTTCTCTCCGGCAGCTAATTTTTCTGCCAAAGCTACATTGTTGAGAGTTGGTGCAAGAGCAGTTCCACAAAAGAAGAATTTTTCAAGCCATATATTGAGGAAAGCAATGTGCTCTTTTTCATCTACATATCTGGTGGTCTTTGAAAAGTGCTTGATATAGGCAGGCCAAGTTTTCAAGTCAGAAATTTTGCCTAAAGTTTTCTGTCTTTTGCCTAGAAAAGCATGAGGATTAATAGGACCAGTGACTTCCAATCCAGTCAACATGAAAATATCAGCAAGAGTGATTGTCATTGGTCCATGACCAAACATGAAGGCATTAACAGAGTTGGACCAGAAGTATGATGCAGCTATCAACATTGACTCATTTTTCTCCATTTCTAAAAGAGAAAGAGTGACGCACTGATGAATTTTTGCATCAACCCAAAACTTGCCTTTCTTTTCTCTAACTCTCAAAAGCCAATCTCGCCACCCAAATGGGATGTGAGGCCGTTCCTAAAAACATTGCTCCATGAGTCGGCACTCACAACTGAATCTTTGAAAGGGATCTGTCGAGTTTCCTCGGTGATGAAGTCAGCTGGATCTGCGCTACCCATGGGACCCAAATAATAGGTATTGTGCAAGCTACGAATAAGCAGTTCATCACGAGATTCCTATGGAAGGTCCAGAATTAAATATTTGAAGCAAAATCTGAGGATTATAAAGCGGAGGATCAGTATTACCGATGGGATGAGGCTTGGAGTTGCTATCCGAATCTTAGGGATTGAATCCGCCATTGAAGAAATCTTCTTGACCGTTAGGGTTTGATGCCCAGAGTTGCAAAGTATTCAGAATGAGATCTAAAAGATGATTGAGCGCAGAAGTCAGGAATTTTGGAATAAAACTAGTTTTATCCCAAAATTGGGGGGCATGTGTTTGCACCAAAATTTGGACTGGCGAGAGCACAAGCAAATTTTTGGAAAAAGAGTTGCCAGAGTCGACCAGACACTGGAAGCAGCCGAATTTGGGGAATCGGCTAAAGGAATCGGTAAAATGAAATCGGCTGTTCGAAGAAGCGCATAGACTACATCGACTCCGATCCGGTTGCATGGAAGCTGTACGTCAACGATGCGGGACTCTACAGTACATGAATAGTAGGGCCCAAGTTATCTAGAATAGGCAGTTTTAGTCTTTTCCTTATTTGCAAGTCATAATGGATTAGGACTTGGTCAAAGCCCAGGGTATAAATATGTAAGCCCCGGCACATTGTAACTCTCTCGACAATCAATACAACTTTCCGGCTCCGGCCACTAAAACCCTTAGTTCTTTAGGATCTCGGCGTATTTTCATCAAGCTTGGCTGGTTCGACCTCTCGCTTGCTCTGTAAGTATCGTCATGACTTTTACTTATGTTAGATAGGGCCGGTTCGACCTCCTATTGATACATCGGTATGGCTAAGGGGCTCGTGTTTATGCTAGATTTGGCCGGTTCGACCTCTTATCTATGCATTGGCACTTGCTAACAGTTTGTGTTATCATTTGATAGGGTCGGTTCGACCTCCTATTGTATGCGGTAGCATAGGCTAGTTATCGGCTCTGCTAGATTTGGCAATCTAGTAGATTCATTAAGTTACCATTGCTAGTTATCGGCTCTGCTAGGCTTGGCAACCCAGTAGATTGATTAAGTTATCGATGTTGTTAGCTTTTATTGTTTATTTTATTGCAACAACATCTTTTGCCCTATCAAGATTGGTATATTTGGCTTATATCTTGTTAGATTCGATTGTCATCAATGCTCGTGTCATCTAGATCTTTAGCTATGATGATCGATCTTGTGCTTGCATTAGCTAAATTTTATCAATCTTGTTCGTGACGTGTGCGTGTTCTAGGGTATGGGCAGTCTTACAACAGATCTTGTTAGTCTTATCTAGTTGATAGTGGCTGCAGCAGGTTAAGTCATCGATCTCACTAAGATTAGATGAGTTAGCAAGGTTTGTTTTAGGATTGTCTATGCACCTAGTTCGTTCTCACGTCAGTATCGGCTAAGTTAGCCGATTCACCAAGAGCTTTACCCATATCATCGTGTGCATGCATCTACTTAGGGCTAGTTGATTTGCTGAGCTTGCTTGAACGAGACTTGGTCCGACGATTACTTAGTCTGAGGATTTCAAATTCACGGGTTTAGAAGATCTATTAATCTTAATCTAGACGATTGCAACGCATGTTGGATCTTTATATATCGTATCGGTTAGATTAGATCAGCTAACGGTTTTGCTCCTTTCACGGGTACTCGGAGCAGCCGGTTTAACTAATTCTTTACTATTGATAATACGTTTCATGCGTGGTTTATTTTCCTTTATTTGTTAGCTATCCATACCATGTCATGATTAGTTATTTTATTAATGCATATTTATTTATCAGTTTTATATACGAATGCATGTCGAGATGTTGACTCTCTAGTCAATGCCCTGATCAGATCGGCTATTTAGCCATACATAAGGAACTGTTTGGAATCACATCGACAGGTTACATAATTTGACTATTCTTTTCCTTCTTGTCAATTTCAGGGTCAAATTGACTGGCATGCCTCAGATCGACCGGATCAACTGCGGGAGATAGCCGCGGGGATCGGAGACATACGCGCTCTGGTCTGTCTGGCTTGCGAGAGGACCGTCGGCGTGAAGGAGTCACGTTTTTGCGCCGACACTAACTGTAAAAGTTTGTTCTCAAATGTGTAGGGGCACACTAAGAATATTCAACCACTGTTGGGATTCTGCTGGTGATTATCTAGCTTCAATCGCATTAGTATGATTAGTTAGGTAATTTATTAGTACTCTGATATCATTTTAATATCATTGGTCATGCAAGTTTAGTAGTAGTGCCTTTGGTAGCAATAAACTTTGTAAATAGGGAAAAGTGTATGGGAAATTTTGGGTCTGCCAACACAAGCAGATCAAATCAAACATGTTTAGGGAATTTTTCCCTTTTTTGGACTAAGCAACTGCTTACCTGGATACCTGATTATTAGTATTCTCTTTTGAAACCTGATTACCTGAATGAAACGTTTGGGGAATTGTTCTCTCATGATATCAGTTAGGAAGCAGATCCTGCCACCTAGTTCGGCTCACATTTTTTGTTAGATGGCATGTATATGGTTATCTTTGTTTTATACTTGACATAAAAATATGTACCTCTGTGAACTGCCAATGTAATCAGGATCAGAGAGACTATGTCTGAATTTGCATATGTGCCTCTTGCTCAATGTTTCTACTATAATCTTCAAGCTTCTGCCTACACTAAATCTGTCTACTACTCTCTGCTGCAACTCTTGCTTTCTCTATAGACTAGTGGAATGGCGCGCCCTTGCGCGCCGGGGTGAAACAAAGAGTGGTTATCACCAATAGAAGGGACAAAAATTTCAAGCACGAAGAAAATATGTTGGATATATAGATTGCAATATGAGAAAGAATGTACTTAGATGTATACATGTTACATATGTCGTTGAATGATGCAAAGTATATTTAAACAATAAAATCGTAGCCTCAATGTGGCCTGGAAGAATATGGACTGTGTTTCAGAGATCTAAATGGCTATAACAGGCTCTTGGTGATCAAATTCTTATTGGGAACCGTCTTGGATTGATCATCCGTCAGGTAGTTGAGATTGAGCACGAATTAAGATTCCGTTGCACACAATACCTGTTTATTTTGATGGCCATGGCGCAATGAGAGCCGCACCCTTTGTGCATCAATCTTTCTCCGTTCCAGTGTTTGCCTTTGTAAGATAATCAGTAGCCAAAAAAAAAAAAGATTAGATGATATTAGCCAATTAAAGAGCTTTTAAGCATAAATGAACCTGCTGGTAAATTAGACAAAATGTATGCACAGCCAGGGAGATGAATGTTAATAATCTATTAAAGGGAAGTGGCATAAGAGTACTGTGCCAGTTGATTGTTGGAGCAAATGTAGACCAATAAAATTGCACTATAATTACGCTAATTTTATATTCCACACACTGCAAACAAACGCATATGTGAAGTCGGACATATTGGACCAACAATTGAACAATCTTCCAGTTATACACAACACCAAGTGTTTTTTTGTCTACTTCAGTTCAGGTTAAGATTTGGAACGGCGACTTTGCAGAACCGAACGAATGGCATTAGAGTGCAAGAAGAAATGTGGTTCACAGGACATTTGTAACTGAATCTCTTGCTGCAGGTGACGTGGGTCATTAGCATAAGCGTAACTGGCACACGAGAAGGTAAAGCCAGATGGCTGGAGTAATTAGGTTGTCTGAAACATTGCGTAACAAAGACGCTTTTACTCTGAATATTGTTCGGCAGAATGCATGTCCATACAGTCGTCTGTCATTGGAATCTGTAATCTGGTTTCAATAGCTAATGGAATGAATTTCAGAATGAGAGGCATCAATTCGTCTGATTAGTAACCCTTTTTTTTGCATAAATTTTGCCATGACAATAGAAAAAGGTACCACTCTCAAATCCTATTTTTTTATAACCTTTGAAATACAGGAAAGGAGCATGTACAGGGGGCATCAGAAGGAGACCTAGATTCATGGGACTGCTGGAACCATAGCTGTAGTTTGCCTTGTCAATCTACTGCCTTGCTTGAGGGATGTGACAAACATGATTTGGAAAGTCTAGACATGGTAAAACCAAAATTTCTATTCAGCTGCTCTAAATAGCCATGGTTTTGAACATTACTTGCACTCTATAACTGAGGGCCCTTGATTTGTCTAAAGAAATGGTTGCAGACAATTTAGACAGTGGAAACATGTATGCATAGGATTAGAAAGGGAATAACATTCAGCTAAACACTATTTTTCAGACATGGAAGGAAGAGTATTCAAATGCACACTTTTTTATATATAACATCTTATAGGGCATGAATGGTCCAGAATGGCATGGGTACCTATCTCCTGCCAATTTGGAAATTTCTCAAAAATATATTCTATTTGTATCCCGAGCTGCATGATTAGAAACATATTTTAGTTACCATGTTGCATGTGCAGCAGGAACTTTAAGACCATCTACAGGAAACCAAGGCAGAAGCTTGTCCAACACCCCAGGCATACACATAATCTTGTAATGTAAGCATATTTTTTTCTCAGAAAACGAAAATGTAGGAAGTCCAAACAGAATGTGAAGACAAAAATTAGGGAGTGCATACTAAAGAGAAGGGGAACAAAGGCAGAGAGTATATGATATCCATAATGTATCAATCAACCAAGATTGCAAGTCATTATCACAAACTACTTGAGGGATGGACATTGTGACTAACCTTGGTAAGACTCAGGTATGGTCTTTGGTGGTAGGAGGTCAGACCCTCACTTTTTCAAATGTACTGACAACTGCAGTCCTCCAATGTCTGAATGAACATGGGAAAAAGGAATAATGAAAATGAGATAAATAATCAATCATGAAAGGTAGTGGGATGAGGAAATATTGCTCGTTTTAGTAATACCTAGAATTCATTACTGAGTAGCCCTATGGTTGTTTTAATGTAGCTGAAGTTCTTATTAACACAACACCAGCAGAACCTGGGCGTCATCTGAACTTTTTGGCCAATAAAGACATAAAGAATTGCAGATGTTTCAGGAAGTTGTAGGCCATAGAAGGTGTACAAAAAGGTGGGCAGCATAGAGGGCATCTTCATGAAGATAAAAACACTAAGCAGTTTAATCATGGCTATATAAAAATAAAGAAATCTAAAGCAAGTAAAGAAATGTTTAGATCACAGTACAAGGCCAATCTCACACAGGGTCTGTTCATAGATCATCAAAATAGGAGAATTCAAACACTGATGTTACAAATCATAACAATGCGTTCCTATTGCTTTGTTTTGCATGGTTATAAATAAGGACCAGAGATTCAAGGTTGTTGTAAGGGCTTCAATATGGCACTGGAAAAAGAAGACACTTGGTGCAAGCAAGCATCCACAATATAGATTAATTAATTAGAAACCAAAAAACACCATTGTAGCATTGTAAGGCAGAATCTGGTGTTGCAACCTCTGTGCAGAAGTAGAAAAACATAGAAGCGCAAAATGAACCCATTAGACTAATTAAGGAACTCATAGGTGATGAAACTGACAATGTTCAGGTTATTATGTAATTGCAGCACGAATTGAAATTGGAATTTTGTCATTCAGTTTTGCCGGGAAGTATGGTATGACCATGCACCTGGTAAACGATCTATTCCTGAATGCTAGGTATATGCACTTCATGAAGTGGCATATTTTTTCAGATCGAGCTATACATAAAAACTAACAATTAGAGTACATAAACCTGGCGTCAATGAGGCTAGCGACATATCAAATTTTAAAAATTGCGAGACATATATAGGACTGTGTTGATAACAAAATCCATTTGCGATAATAGTACACGCAAAAATAAAAAGATGGTTACTACCGCTAAAAGGCTGCGCTGTGTGACTTCGTACTACCAAACAAGATCATTTGATCTCTTGTGTATAACCATCATCCTTTTTTCTGTGAAATACTGGGAGTTATAAGCTGCGCTGTGTGACTTCGTACGGCAAATTGATAGTAGGAACTAAAGATGTACAACTAAAAAGTTGATTCTAAAATTGTTTGATTATTAAGTATGTAGCATGAACACCAACTGCTTAAAAGGACAATGAAGTTGTGTGACAACCCGCATGCTGTTTAGCACAAGAGAAATAGGAGGAAGGTATATATATTGATTGGCATAGATAGTTACCAGAGCTGAAGCTCAAACTGGCTCATAGCTCAGTTATTGTAATTAAAAGAGCATCTCCCGTGAATCTGCAGCAGAATAGAGAACAGGGAGCACACAATCAAAAACTATTTTCCCATAACAAATTCCATTGTAAATCCATATAATAAAGTGTAAGATAACCATAAATGAAAACAAAGGGATAGCCAACCATTGCTATTTTAAGAAAATGTCCATGCTGCATAAAATTTCCAAAGTTGGTTCCAACATAATAAGGGGCACACTATAGTGAATTTTGGAGGCTATGAATATAAAGGATCTGGTGCTATGTTGAACTGCAAAGTAGGTACCGACCGGTACAAAAGAAAGTGATAGTGTGACCAAAACTACGCTTCTCAATATTAAACAAGCATTATGCAGCAGACAAATGGAGCACCAAAAAAGAACTCAGTAGCTCAGTGTTATAACAGAACATTCTATGGTACTATCTAAACCATGCACCTAATTCCAAAAGGTCGAAATACAGATACCGTTGCATGGAGTTTCAAAATAGCAGCTGCTATTACTTTGAAGCGGCACTACAGTAACTGTATTTTGCATGGTACTATCTAAAACTTAACCATGCACCTAGTTCCAAAAGGTTGAAACACAAGTACTGTTGCATGGAATTTTATAAAACAAGTATTATTACTTTAAAGCGGCACTATAGTAACTTTATTTGCATCCTGAGATGCCTGTAGCAGAGAACTAAAGTAAAGTTTCTTAGAAATTACCACTTACGTGACTTACAGTTCAGTGGACAATGTTACCTGATTTATTGAAATGTTTGGGGTTCAGTTCAGCTTGTCAGGTAATCTTTTGAGTGACATTTTTAGTTTTGCTTGACCTGCACCAAGCAGCAAAAGTGGTTTGAGTACAAAAAAATGACAAAAAACAGAAATTGACCGGCCACCTTCATGCTTGTTTTGCTGTAGCTTTTACTTTCCCCATGCACCAAAGGACTACATGCTCTAAATATATGTTTCAGGGAAACATTGCAAGCCCAACATATAGGTATGTAGGTATCACTAATCATCAGTTATCCATAAATCCTAGGAGACATCTGACAAAGTATTTGTGGGGGCAGGTGTATACACTAAGATAATTCTCTAGTACTGATATGAAGTAATTAAGGATGAAAAAAAATAAAAATTCAGAATGATCCTTTGGATTTAATAAATCTGAATGCTGACACCAAAATATGGGTTGAATATAACAGTGAGATGGCCATAAACTAAGCAAACAATATGGACAACAAAAAAACCTTTGAATATAACTGCGAGCTAGAGCATGGCATCGTAGGGCGGTGTTGCTCCGGTCCTTTTTCGTCTTGAAAACCTTTGCTGCAGCAGCTGCTCCGTCAACTCCTGGGTGTGCACAACAAAAAAAAACGTCGAGTTCAAATCCACCCAAGAAACCCTAGGGCATGAAAGTGCCAAAATTTCTGAGTCACTTGCTTGGGTTGCACAAAAAAATCAAAATCGACAAAAGGTCGAGACCAACTCCACCTCCAAGAAACCCTAGGACATGAAAGGCTCCAAGATTTCTCACCTCCACCCGATCCGTGCGCGTAGGACTGGGAGGCCGCCACGGTCGGAGCCCGCAGCAGCGCCGCCACTCCGAGAGAGAACGGGAGAGAGAGAGGAAGGTAAGGGGCGCCGCCCGGGCTAGCGCCGCGCCGCCGTGCCGTGGCCGCGCCGCCCGCTCGCCGCGCCGCGCCGCCCCGCCCTTGCCACCGGCGCCGCCGCCGCCCGGCCCGCGCGCCCACACCGGCCTCCGCGTCGAGCCGCCCCGCCCCGCCCCGCCGTAGCCGCCCGCCCGCCCGCCCCGCCCAGGCGCAGCGCCGCCCTCGCCCGGCTGCACCGCCGCCGCCCGCCCGTGCCCGCCACCCCCCCGCCTGCGCCGCATCGGAGGAGGTGGAGGAGGGCGGAGAAAGGTCGGGGAGGGGAGGGATTTTTTTTTTTTTTTTTTGCCTTAAGGGGAGGGAGTAATATATACGGAGGGAGGCGGGGGTAAATGAAAAAAGCCACAGCTTCGGAATTTTCTCTTCTTCGGGCGATCGATTTTCATTTCACAGGGGCCTAAGCGAAAGAAAACAAGACGCAATCACTGTTCACGGGGACCATGAGTGGAGCAGACCGTGATTTCGAGAACATAGAAGGGCCTTTTTGTGGGGCGACGTGGCCAGACCCTCCTTCCAGAAAGCAACATAGCATGATTGGTTTGTAATTAGCCTCTCTAGTCTCTACTGGACACAGTACGGGCACCACTACTACTCTCAGACCGGCTGCTGTACACGGCACACCGCACACCCTATGGCTCCATCACCCTGTTTTCATACTATACTGCAGTCCACTGTTTTTTCTCTATCTAAACCTTCACATGGCAGCCACTACCATCTTTTCCTGTTATCAACATTGTGATTATTTTGCTGTAATTTACAGGGCTCCCATATTACTAATTTGATGTATCCCAACTTTCGAGCTGCAATTCAAAAGCTTAATTTTTCTCTGAACTTTCAGATTTACTTACTTCTACTGAACATGCGATCCTCACAACTGATCAAAACACCACTCTACAAACTCCCCTGCTCCTGAAATCTCATCACCTCCTAAGCTCCTACTCTCTGATCAGTAATGACAACGCCTTTGACTTGCCATCAAATTTTGAGCTCCTTTTCTTTACTGAATCAGATTTCACTGGCAAGCAATCCTATACTGCTCTACCACTTTCTTTGTGCTCACCACCTTTCTATTCCTCTAGACTGCATACACTACTCCATACAGGGCTCTCCTAATGTAAGCCTCTGAACACCAAGCTTGTGTTGGCCACCTTTTTGCGCCTTTCTGTAACAAATATCTACTCTTTTTTTTAGAATAAAACATCTACTACTTTCGTGGTCTGCTTGCCACATATCTACCTTATCTACTGCATATCTGTATTCTAATCTTGCGTAGATCAGCATAAGACGTGCAGTTTAATATCATTAGTCAGGTAATTTATTAGTATTCTAGTAGCAAGTTAATAACATTGGTCAGGCAAGTTAATAAATGAATGAATGCATGTAGCAACATATCATTGCAGCTCAGTCTCAATGCCTCAAACGTTACATTTTTATGCATTTTTTTTGAGTCCTTATCATAGTACTTTTTTTCATTCATCTTACCTTTGTCTGAACTTTCTTCTCTTGATCTAGGCTTGTGCATATGTGGAGAAACATGCACGAGTGCCATCAGATCCAGAACCATATTTGCCCGGCAAGTTAGTCTCCTTGGCAACATGCCTGGGAGTGAACCAACAAGTGGCACTCATTGCCAGGCAACATCTTAGCTGGAAATTGAGGTGTCTGGATGGCACAATGCCTTCTGCAATCTCATCATTTGTAGCGTGAATACATTAGCCTTCTAGATGATGGTGGCTTAATGAGAAGTTCATCTAGAATCCGTAGCCTCTGTGAGGAACTCCAGAGTGCTCTTGTCAGGCTACTGCAGAAGGTATGATAGATCCAACTCGCCCTTTTCTTTCCATTGGAACCCACCCTTCAGTAACTTTTGGTCAAGGATATATCTATGTACTAGTAAGAAATATCTAGTAGTAAGATGTACAGTAGTCATTAACATATCCAAGTTAGAATCAGATCTGCTTATCAATTAGTATGAGTTCTGCTATGCAGTAGGAACTGCAGTACTATTTAATTTTTTATAAAAACAACTAAATTGCTTATGCCAAAGAACTAAATTGCTTACATCTAGGATCAGATGTGCTTTTTTTAGGTAATGCAAAAAATTGAATTGCTTCTAGCATCAGATCTGGATGGTTCACGACTCAGTTGATTTAGATACTTTTTCCTCGGTTCTCACTGTCATCTACTTCCTCCATACCCATAAAGCATGTCATTTAGGACATAATTGTGCATACAAGGAGTCATTAATTAGTGGGGTTTTTCCTTGTCTGGGTGCTTTCCGTACGAGAGAAGAACATACCTCAAACAGCTGTAGTGAGGCTTGAGTCTGAAGGACCCAAGTTCGATACCTGGTGGTCACATTCTTTTTGCTAGTCCAAACGCACACCCGTATGCGTACAACGACATGCTTAATTTGTGAAGACGGGGGAAGAGCCCAGAATGACATGCTTTCCGGGTATGGAGGGAGTATATACTTATCCTGTACTCCTATTTTAATTGCAGGTGTGAGGCCATCAAGCAAAAATATAAAATGAGTTTTGGCTTATGCTAAACTGAACCACTATTATTGAATCAACATGTGCAACTTATGATCCATTTCAGCCCAATGCTAAAGTGATGGTAAATATGACAACTTAGATTCGATATTATTTTGATTCAGGGGGCTTCAATTAAAATTCTCTGATAGTGGTGTGCAGTTGTACTTGGATTGGCTTGTGAAGCATGACTTAAATATTCATTGTGCTGCTATTCACTAGAATTTTAGAAATGTTCACGGCCTATCCTCTTGCTAAAAATTAGTATGTGCAGTAGGATACCAGGTCGCATGGCATCCAAGAGAAATTTATTAGTCAAAAATTTTATTAGTAATCTAGTAAGCAATTTAATATCATTGGTTAGGTAAGTTATTAGTATTCTGGTAGCAGTTTAATATCAATGGTCAGGCAAGTTTATCTGTGTTAGGCTTTATCATTTTTTTTAGATCAGTGGTGTGCCCCTGTGCTTTGTAAATTGAACAAGACCATCCTTTTGCGTATTTTTTGTGTTGCCTTCCAACTGTTTGGAATGGCTAATTAGTGTCCTCTTTTGCCTCCTTTGCCAGATACTAGGCAAAATTAAGGCGGGTGGAGCCACGTTTCGGGTGGAGCTGCGGTTGCAAGCGGCTGGGGCCATCTATGGTCAAGTGGAGATATATCTATGGGCAAGCGAAAAGGTTAATGACAACACACGAAGATGAGCAATCTGGTGTCACCTATCGTTTCATGACAGACCATGTTAGCACCTTCGCATTTTCTTAGGCAATTTAAGTGTGATTTGATAGGTAATAATGTGCTTCTGAATAGGTAATTAAGCCTTTTCTTACTAGTAAAAAAGGTCATCCGACTAGAGCAAAATTAGTGACATATGTTATCTTTTTTTAACATGTAGTAATCTGCTATCTGAACTTGCATCATCTGTCTTTTGCATCACTTGAGATGTTCAGATGAACTACAGTTTTGAATCCTAATGGGATGCTACTGTTGAGCTCGGTGAGGGGCTAGTGCTTTCTGCTTGTTTCTCCTTGTAATCTTAGTAGATAGTTGCATCAGCTTTCAACTTTCAGCATGCGTGTTACTCTAAAATGGTTGCTTTTTGCTGATTAATGGTAACATGCTGGTTCCTTTAGTCTACGAGTAGCCTACAAACAGAGGCAGAACATGTTATTATATCAAGTAGGAATTGCAATACTATTTTTTTGAACTGAATTGATTATACAAAACAACTAAATTGCTTATGTAAAGGAACTAAATTGCTTATTAGTTATGTCAGATTTGCTAATGCAATAGGAACTGCAGTACAAGCTAATTTCAGGTGATGCAAAACACCTAGAATTTGTTTCTAGTAACAGAATCTACTGTTAGTGCAGTTCAAATTTAAGACTTAGTCATTTTTTTTAGTTTTTTTTAACTCTATGTGCTTGTCTTTTTTTTTTTTTTTTTTTTTTTTTTTTTTTGCGAACCAACTCTATGTGCTTGTCTTGGTACTTCTATTTTATTGTAGGTGTGTAACCATTAATCATCAAAATGAACATGTCATGATATCAAAATAGGAGTAACCATGTGCAGCAGCAACAAGAGCAATTTAAGAAGTAGAAACAAGTAGGATTAGATATGAGCAAGGGAGCAGATCTATTTTTGGTTCTTTTTTCGATCACTTTTGTGTAATTCTGGTGCCTGAGAAGAAGCTAAACAGCTCTATGCACTGGCGCACTGTTGCAGTGGCACACTGTCGCACTGGCGCTCTGTAAATTCTACGTGTTGTAAAAGGAAAAGCAAAAAAGGGTACTGCTGCACTGTCAGCTACTTTCCCACAATGGAAAGTATAATTTATTTATTGCCTTTTTTGGACCATGCGTGCTGTAGCACTAACGCACCCCATGCGTGCGTTAGCCGCATCCCTAAATATATATACAAAAGTAATAATGCTTATGATACCAAATATATATCACTAGATTAATTGTGTCATATATTTTTAAAGTAAATTTATCAAAAGATATATTTGCTAATTGTACCTTTTATAAATCTAGTCAAACATTAAATTGGTTGACTCATCGAAGTACGTGATGAGCACTTATTTCCGGACGGAGGGAGTATTCTCCTAGGCAAGCAGGCTGCCAAGCTTGCCCAGGAGGGACTTCATGGCGCTATCCGAGGCGCCCACAGCGAGCTCCATGTTCTTCAAAATTTTTTTGCTCGTCAGTTCGCCACCGAGAAAATTTTTTCAGATGAAGACGGTGGAGGTTGCGAGCTTTTCTGACTGGAACGAGTTGCGAGAGCGGGGCGCCGGAGCAAGCTCGATAATGATCGCAACAGTGCCAAGTTGCAAATTTAACAATAGAAAGGGCCGTCACGTCCGAACGGTGGCTGGGGCCACGTCTCTTCCTTGATTGGACCACATCAGCGCCACCTCAGCTCTAGCCTCTTTGATCGGTCCATGTCAGGCTCCTTCCCATCCACATGTTTGCCGTAGTAATACCACCCGCACTGGGGGCCTCTAAAGCAAAACTGCAACGCTTTAGAGGCCCTCAAGTGCTGCAGCGGGGGCCTCTAAAGGCTCCGCAAGAGTAGAGGTCTGGCCTCCGGCCGCTTTCTTTGAGGGAGGTACGGACCAGACTCAAAAGGACGGTGCGGGTCCCAATGCCGGAGAGAGAATGTCGGGGATGGCGCGAGCGGGAGGCCGGGGAGCAGAGGAGCTCGACGAAACCTGAGGAGATGCAGGGAGCCCGGGCGTGCTCGACGACCGGAGGCGGAGCAGGGAGGTGCGGCCGCGTCCGGCTTGCCCGCGGCCGGCGCCGGCGGCGCACCCCGTGGACGCGCCCGGCATCTTCCTCGCCCACGGGAGGAGCAGAGGAGCCGCGCGGGCGCTCCGCCGTCGCGAGGCTCCGCGACCCCGGCCGCCCGCCATGGCCGGCGTCGTGGAGGAGGCCGCGCCACCCCGCGTGAGGGTCTGCAGCGGGCCGCTGTCGCCGGTCCACGCCGCGCGAGGGAGCAGGACACGAGGAGGAGGCGAGCCCGCGCCGCACCGGAGGAAGGAGGGCCCGCGCCGCGCCGCGCCGGAGGAAGAGAGAGAGGCGGAGCACCGTGCGCCATGGCCGCCCGCCGAGGAGGAGGCCGGCCCCGCGCCCGCGCCGGAGGAGGCGGCCGGCCCCGCGCCCTGAGCTTGCCCACAGGAGGCGGCGCCGCCCGCAAGCAGAGGCCGTCCGCCCACGACGGCCACAAAGCAGAGGCTCGAGCTCGGAGAGGAGGGAAGCCGGTTGCCGGGCCTCCGCCTGCCGTCGGGGAGGAGGGTGCGCCGCCGGGGAGCAGGTCCTTGCCACGGCCACGGAGACCGAGCGGCGGGGGTCGGTTCCTGTTCGCCGCGCGCTGGTCCGCCTCGCCATGGCCGTCGGTGGAGGGCCAGCCTCGCCCTCGCGCCGAGGCCCGCCGCGCGCTGGTCTTCACTGATGCCGGGCCGGGGCCGCGCGCTCGCCATGGCCACGCGCCCTCGCCGCGGCTGCGCCCTCGCCGGTGTTGCTGTTCGCGGATGGAGCAGCGGTGGATGCGGCGCGGCGGGTGGATGCGGAGCGCCGGTGCTGCTGCTCGCAGATGGGGAGGGAGGAAGGGAAGGTGAGAGAAAAAAAGAAAAATAAACTGATATGCGGGCCCCACTTGGTATTGAGTAAACTGTAAAGGATTGATGAGTGCGTGAGAAAATGGTATAGAGCAAGGAATCTAGCTGATCAGGACAGAATATTCGTTTTGAATGAATATAGAGGTTGATGAGTGCGGGTAGTCTAAATATGTTGCTCTTCCCCGCCTCCTCGAAAAAAAAAAACGCGTGCACTCTCTTTCCCTCTCGATCTTTCCAGCAGCGGCAGGGCTGGCGACGGCGCCGACCGCGGGAGGTGCGCCGGCGGCCGGCCCTCGCTCCCTCCATCTCCTTCCTCTCTCTGCTTCCGATCTCCTCTATCTTTGCCGTCCTCTCCCCACGCGGCAGCGCAACCAGGCGGATAGGACGTGGCGGCGGCGCACCGGCCAGCCAGCGCCACGGGCGGTGGCCGCCTCCTGCCACGACGGCGCACCGGCGGGACCGCGGCCATGGAGCTCCACCCTGCCGCCGGTCTGCTTGTGCTGGACAAGTGCAGGTAAATGACCTGCTTTCTTTGCCTTACGGTTAGGGATGACTAAAATTTGGGGATTTTGATTTCTAGGGTTGGGGCCTTCCTGTGGTTCTCCATCTCCTATTCTCTACAGATCCGTGCTATATCCCTCTCTTTGGATGCAAAGGGAGCAGCCAAGGTGAGAGAGTTGGGAAAAAAAAAGGAAATTTTGTTTTTTTCCCCTATGATTCGGAGGTCTTGAGGTGACTATGAATTTCCAGTTTCCATGCAGGCTGAAGGATTTCGACAGGTCGTGCTCCATCCCCACTACATGGATCCAACTAAAGCGACGTAAGGTATGAATGTGGATCAAAGAAGCAAACTTGCAATTTTTTTTTTCCTATTTGTTCCTATGTTTGTAATCTCATGACGTGCATCTGCATTTGTGATTATACGGGAACTATGGCATTTGAAAAGATCTTGAAGCATAACATTTCATGACCTGAAGCATTTTCTCTTGCTGATTTACTGCAAATTGTGTGGTAACAGGTATTATATATATTCAACTTTTTCACCAGATTTCATTAGATCTGTCATATTCCATGATCAATGCAATCATCATCATGCCGCTCTACTACAAATATGTGTGGTAACAGATATGTACATTAATTCAGGTTTATTCCCAAATAAGCTATGAGGTCACCATGTCTGCCAAAATAAAGAGTGGATCTGTTTCAGTTTACCGACAAAAAAGAAGTCCTCATTGATGTCAACGTAAGCCCAGAGGCAGATCGAGGTGAATTTTTTATACTTAAAATTATATTTGACTGGTGCGTGCGATTCCATGCATTGTTAATCTAGAAGGCATGCACCTTGTTCGCAGGTTAGGGGCCATCATAATTATGCTACCTCGTGCAATACCCTATTACTCTATCGATCATATCAAAAAATGTATTCGGACAACCAGATGGAGGTGATGCTACGATTTTGGTTTCTGTTGTGCCTGGTTTAGTCCCTGTATTCTGGACATCTATTGCTATTGAGAAAAGTAAGTGCTGATCTTATGATTCTTTTTTTCCCTAGCACACAAATCTTCTTCTATTAGTGAGTATTTAGGGTTCATACCAAATGTTAGTGTTTGTCAAGACCAGCTACATGTAAATTGGTGAATTAGTTTTCTGGATTCTGTTGTTCTCAGTGTAGATATGCTTTCATAACTTATTCCAAGTATTTGTGGTGTGAAAAAAAGTCAATCTGCATGTCTCCAAACTGAATATGCATGGTTGCTTCCTAAAACTTTTTCTGGTATTATGAATGGTGAACTTGGTAGGATCACGCAAAGCAAATGCTATGTGTACATAGTCTACTCTAAGAAATTGATGCTAAATATATTTTGGTTCGTCTTCAAAATTTCCAGTTCAAACATATTGATATGTTCCATGCTCTACTCTTGCCGTGTCAATAGTTTCTCTGTAATTTCTATAGCTAATGTGAAGTTTATTCCGCAACTTCAACATTCAGTTTCTAATGTATTTTTTATAGCTAAAATGAATGCTTTTCTTAGAGATTTATTATAGCACTACATATTTTTCCATCAATCTATCTATTTGATTTACTCATCTAATGCTGACTTCTCTTTTATCTGTGCACTCTATAATCATTATCAGACTACTTTTCCTTTTTCCTTCTTGTGATTTTTAAACTAAATCTACCTATATATGCTTTTGTGCAGGACCTCCCAGTTTTTTTAATTTGATATGTCGCTCATCTCATTGACACCAGCTTCATGTACTTTAATTGTTGATGTTTTTTTCAATGTAAATTTCGATCCCAAAGGTATGCCACTTCATGAAGTGTAGACAGCCAACGTTCAGGAAAACATCATTTACCAGGTGCATGCTCATACTGTACTTGCCCAAAATACAGAACACACCAATTCAATTATCAGGCTGACTGCAGTAAGGTAATAACCTGAATATTAGCTTTGCAGTTGAATAACTGTGGTTACCTATGAGTTCCATAATTAGTCTGTTGGGTTGATTTTACCATGACCAACTTTTCCTTTGGTCTTTTACCACAAAGGAGTTGTTCAAGACAAATTTACTTGATGCAAGCATATATATATCTCTGGATTATTCCATGATTTAAAAAAAAAAAAAGTAACATCCTAACAGCCTACTGCCTGCCTCCAGCAGCAGTGCAGGAGCATTGGGGCAATCTGAGAGCATAGGACAAAGAAGAATCACAGCATTTGGGTGCATTTTGTAACAACACCGTACATTATTAAACCCTTTAACAAAGTTGGATAACCTGAACATTAGTAAAGGCTGGATAAATGGAAGATTAGTTGCAGAATTGGTATGAGCTCGAGTCTCGGAAAAAGGATAATTTCTAATAGTTATATGACTGCAGACATGTGCCTCCATTTTTTTCCGACTTTGTATTATTTCAGATTTCAATCGCATGCATGTGCACTTTCACCACTATTTGAGCTTTAGACCTACTGAATCATTGGTGATTTCTACACATACCTATTACATCGATTAGTTTCAAATTAGCCACATTGCTTTATGTAAGTAAACATTTAAATTACTGTGTCATACATGACTGAATAGGTTTAACCGAATCAATTGTATTTTTTTTGTAGCTATCTTAGCGCACAGCTATTTGGTCTGCTGCTGCCTTCACTAAACCTAAATGAAGGAATGGAATACTTTATCAAAATGAACATGATCCGTAATAACACTTTATGGAACTGTGCAAAACTCTCTGGACCATATCCAGATGCTGCTATCATGCATGCACACTGGGAGTTATCTGTTCCTAGGTGAAATGAAATTGTAACGCCATATAGCCAATCTTTTTTCTGCTAATGGTCTCAGTTATTATGGCACAACAAAACATAAGTTCCATGTGGCTGCTGCTATCAGTGGGAACACATTGGAAGACATATAGTACTGTAGCTGATGATCTAGAACGAATCAAAACTGAAAGAATGGTGGTAGTCGAAAACAGTGGTAAAGCCAGTGGAATGAAAGAAAAAAGTAGCTGTTACCAAAGCCTAGGCTAGAGAAACCCACTACTTCATAAAGCAAATTGTTAATCTACATTTGAAATCACTTATAAGGTCAAAAGACATGATCAAGCTAAAAGGAGAAGAGCACTATCGTAGAATGCTGTCTGGAACATATCCTCAAACACATTGGTTTTCCCACATAGGCATACCTGCCAATTGTTATTTTTCTAGGGATCCAGAATGTCCAAATAATTTACCTGTACAGTCCCTTTTATTTATCATCATTTGATTGATTTGGTGCTCAGTACAAGCTTCTTAGAATACAGGCTCAACCTTTTAGCATACATGACACGTCCAAACATTACAGTTAGCCCAAATCTCATAGCTTTTGCGTTAAGATTTTCAGGTACAACATTCTAATTCTACAATGGCATTTTCAGGTTTCATATCTCACAAAACTAAATTGTGTTCCTACACTCCTACCTACAGCTCACGGTGTAGTGTACTTTGAGGAAATTTGTGTTCACCCAGTTAACCTTTCACAAATAGACTCTAACAACTGAAAACTAATGGACGAAATAATTCATTAAGAGTTAATGGAATTTCCGCCTCATAGTGCACATTCGCTGTTCGTTTACTTACATCTAATTGTCATGGATTCCTCATATTTAATTTAGTTCCAACACCTATTTCTTTGTTTCTGCAGATCCTAATGCTCGACAGTGTAGTTGCCATGGCATCGTCGCCATTATGCACCATGCAGCTGGAGTATGATTGGCTGTCTGGTCACGTTGAATTTGCTGATCCAAACAATCTGCTTCTCATGTAATATATGTCGGCGCTCAGCCTTAGTGAACGCCCTGTCCCAGCCTCCTGCTATGGACCTTGTCCACCTGACGTCCATGTCAATACATCTCCCAAAGTGTTTCCTCTCAATAAACACATATTTGCCTATCACTCTTGGTTAATTACCTATATGATTTCTAAGCATAACACATGTACTATGTTACCTTAGGGCGCGCAGGTGTGTGCCCTTTGTACTAGTAATTCTAATGTGCCGGCAGACGCAACGTCACAGACTCACAGCCGCGTCCTTATACGAAAATAAAATAAAACAGTGTTTTGCCGACCAAATTAAAGAGTCAACTAACTTAGATTAGATGCCCACTAATTTATGCAGGGTTTTAATTAAATTCATGAGCTACTAGTGTTGAAATCTAAGTTTAAGTCATACAAGTTGTTTTTATATCTTTTTCGGTTATATATATCATATAAATCTATATTACGTGTTAAGTTGGAAGCCAGGCCGGATCCCGGTTGCTAAAAATTAGTACTATGCTTTGGATGTGTTGATTAAAAGAACCAAACATGAACCAACCTCAAAACTAATTGCATAAGCGGTGACAAATTAGCGACATAAATATATTAATCCTAATTAGCCCATGTTTATTGTAGCACCATATGTGCTAATCATGGCCTAATTAGGATTAATAGATTTGTTTTGTCAATTAGTCACTGCTTATGTAGACTGCGTGGAGCACGTGGTTAGCAATATCAAAACCCTTATATTAAAAAAAAAATTAGTCACTGTTTATGCAATTAGTTTAGAAAGTAGTTCACGTTTGGTCCTTCTAATTAGCATCAAACATATTGCTAAAACTGTTGTAAAAAAAAACATATTGCTAAATTTTAGCAACCAGATCTAAACATAGCCTATTTTGTGTGTGTGTGTGTGTGTGTGTGTGTGTGTGTGTGTTTATTTTTTCAAAAGTTCCTCTTTTATTCTATTAAATAAAGTTCTTAGATCCTAAACTATACTCTTTGTTACTACGAAAACAAGTCTTTACCAACTCATAAACGATGGTTTTAGCTTATACCGCAACACTCAAGATGTTAAATTTGCAATACTGAAAATTGTATGTGTAATAGTATTGTTTTATAAAACGATATTGTGATTAAATTTTAATTAGAAGTATTAATATTATGACATAATATTTTAATAAAAAATGTAACCTTATTTAAAGTGATAAGTTACAAGATGGTAAGAGATGTAACAACTATTAGGAGGATTCCCCGCGCGTTGCCGCGGGAATGGAGGAGAAATATAAATAGATTGGAATGTAACCACTAAGGATTATGAGATAAATGCCTTTGTATGGATCACTATTGTACACAATATGTAGAGAAATTAAAGAAAATAAAAATTATATCTTATCTTATCCGCATTTGCCGCGGGAATTATGTTGCATGGTACTTCATATAACATATGCAGTATGTTACGGTGTGCTATATAGAAGAAACTGGAGCGCATAAGAAAAATTTTCCGGTACTAATAAAATGAATAGGTTGGTTGCAATCTAATTCATTTTCTATTTTTAGTTGTATACCTCATCGAGGCCTCTTGAGTTTTGATCCCTCGCCCAGAGGCGCCCCCTTGCGCGGTCGCCAAAGCAGCGCCGCGTCAACTCGAACCTCGCCATCGCCCGTGCAGGATCACCGAAGGAGCACAGCAGCTCTCAGCTGCCTCGCTCCCTGCCCCCGTTTGTAGTCGGAAGGAGCGCCCCGCCGTCCGCTCAGCACCTATTCAGAAGGTCGACATCTCACATGGCGGACTCGATCGGCCGCCGTGCAACTCCACGAGGTCGCGCCGCTCGCCCTTCACCGTGGCTCCTGCCCTCCACCAGGTCATGCGGCCGGGGAAGGGCTTAGCCGAGACGATGCAGCTCTAAGTCGCCGGCTGCCGAGGTGCGCCACTGCGCCTTCCTCCACTCTCGTCGCGATTCTCAACCCGATATGCCTTCATGGCTTACGGGCTCGGAATAGATTTAAAGTAAATCGTGATGGTAGATTAAATAGTAGAGACACCAACGTAGGAAGGTAATGAATTTTAGATCGTGGTGACCTGTGGGCAGAGGAAGGGCCAAGGGACACACCCGGAGGCGGCGTTGGATGCGGGGTGGAGATGGGGTGGGATCCGTTTTGGAAAACTGAACATGCGTTTCCCTCTCCGAGAACTCCAGGACTTGGTGCGTACGGTGGCTGAAGAACTTTGATGACGTACGATGGACTTGGTCTTACGATAGACTGGATCGGTCAGTAACCGAAAAAAAGGAAAATGCTGATGTGGCACAAGGAGAGATGAGATAATTATCTTAGTGGGGTTTGTTTATATAGAAGGTATAGATTACAAGTAATAACATTTTAATCAAAATATGACGTGATATTTTAATCAAAACATGTAATAAGATTGGCAAGATGTTAATTACTTGTCGGCCATTACAAGTACTAATATGTCATAATATGACATTGAGTATTAATATCATTTAGAGTAAATTGTTGGTGACATGGTTTTTTAAGAAGTATTTTCCACTCATGATAAATTATTAAAATAGATAAGAATAAATACTTTATCAAAATATGTACATGTTTACTAGATTTAGTTATAAACTAAAGTTGTTACTGGCCGACATGGATCATTTATATGCAAACTTAGAACCTTTGCATTATCCTTGTGGATACTTTATATGCAAATTTTAGGAGTTATTTTGTATTATCTTTCATAATTACATATGTGAGTAATTTTGATGTGAATAAAAAAGTTATTTTAAATTATCTTTCATAATCACATAAATGAGTAATTTAGTTGCAAATTTACAAGATATTTAAAATGGCCTTCCATAAAAGCATAGGTTGGTGATTTAGATGTAAATATAAATGTTACTTTGGCTTTGCTCGGTTGAACTTATCAGTCGGGCTTATTAGCCATGGTTCGGTGTTTTCTCTTACAATAAATCAGCGAATAGTATTTTTCAACCCGACTTTAGTGAAACGAATAGGGCCATATATACTTTTCATTACTTTTAGATAACGGAACAGAGTTCTAGCCATGTCCTTTTTATAATGGTAGAGGTAGACAATTTTTTAGAAAAGAATAGATCAAATAATTATTTGGTGATAATAATTAGAATCTATCAAATTAAATGTCAAATATGCTTCTGATTATTATGAGAATTTATCTTTTTCCTAACACCTCTTGTGATGATTAACATTATAAAATATGTTGGTATCATAGATATTAATATCATAGATCTAGATGAGTATAGACTTGTTAAAGTCAAATAAATTCTAGTTAAGGCAAGTTAAAACGGCATACTACTCCGTCTGCTCCAAATTATAACATGTTTTGACTTTTCTAGATATACATACACTATGTTTTTTTGAGGCAATAGATATAGTACACTATGTCAAGATACATACTCCCTCTATTATCTGCACACAAATATTGAGTCAAACTTCAAAATATTTGATCAATAATTTAGCTAACAATTTTAATTATTATACTATATACTTGATACGTTTAGATTGGTGATTAAATATACTTTCTTTGCAAATATCATAAATGTATAAATATATATAAGTACTCCCTCCGTATAGGAAAAGGAGGACATTTTAGCCAGCATCATTTGCACAAAGCATGTCGTTTTAGATGGATTAAGTGCATTATGGACGCGAATGCCCCTGGCTGTTGGGTTTTTTGGCGTAATTAAATCAGGCCCTTGGATGCCGAGCCCTCCGCTTCGTCCCCAGAGCAAGCGCAGTCCAGAGATGAAAAAAAAAGCGTCATACTGAGGAGTTGAACCGTGCGCACCAGCCTCGGGAGGTGGAGTTACCAATCCAGCGACGAAAGTTTGTTGTCTAGAAAAGAACCGCAGGCCTATTTAATAACAAGAGTAGATAGGGAAAAATACCCCCCTACTTAGGGCATGTACAGCCCACAAACAGGGTCTATCTGTAAGTTCTTGAAATTCACAACATAGACACCTAAAAAGATAGCTCATACAATCCATAGACAGAAACCATCTATTTGGCTATCTACAAGCTATTTAATGCTTGCATATAATCATGATCAATTATGAATATTATTTCTATATACCACTATGTTGCTAATTGACATAAAACAAATCATGCATAAATAAGTTGAATATAATTGCAATATTTTTTGAGTCCATGTTCTGGGCGTTCTATATTTTTTCTTGAGGCTCCTTGCAGCCGCCATGCTGCATGCTTAAAATATCTGAAAAATATAAATTTAAAGTTTTGTGTTATGAGATCATGAACAGCTCTCTAAAACCAAAAACAAAAGCTAAGAAACTGATCGCTCTGAAGCCAGCTCTTGATAACAGCAAAGCTGACATATATGCCGCCAAAATCATTTTCTCTGATCCACACTTCTAGCTGATGTTCATTTTCTCAAGAATGAACTAGCAACATTCAGTTTTCTCTGATCACACAATGAGAAAAATCCATTCTTTCTAGCATTCTGAATGTGCATGTTCCATTCAGCCATTCTGAATGTGCCCAGAATGCAACCTTCAGATCTGAGCGTCACGTTTCCTGCCTCTGCGGCTCCATGAGCTAGCAAGGCCGACGAGAGGAAGAAAACTCCGCTGCAGATTCCTACGTCCTGCACGGCCGCGCCGCTGCCGCATCCTTTGTGGGTCGTGCATCTTAGCAGTAGGCGGAGGGAGGCCCGCCGGCCACCGGCAAGGACGACACGCCGTCCGCGAGGTGAGCACGAGGGTGAAGGGCGGGGTCTGTCACTGGCGATGCGGAGGGAGCTGCTGATGCCGGCGAAGACGATGCGGAGGGAGGCCCGGCCACCGGCGAGGACGACGTGCGTCCGCGTCCGTCCGCAAGGGCAGGTCGAGGCGGAGTCCGTCCGCGAGGACGAAGCGGAGGCAGAGGGGATTGGCGTGAAGGAACGAAATCGCGTCAAAACTCACTGGATCCGGTGCAGACGAAGTAAAGACGACGACGCCCATACAGCGCGTCTCTCAACCGGCGACCGAACCTCGGAGCACGAGCCTCGCTCGTCGCCTCACGAGACGACGACTCCCCTCTCTCTCCTCATTGAACACAGGGCGGCGGGAGGTTTCCTGCAAAAAGTACATCATACGGACGCATGATACAGACGGGCTGTACATGCCCTTAGTAACTTCTTGGTAAGCATAATTATGTTCTAAACAACTTCTAAATCATATACGAAGGGAGTATAATATAACATAAATAAATGGTCATTGTGTAGTTTGGAAGACCGTGCCATATTCATCCACGCCTTATAAAAGAAAATGGAGGTAGTAGTTACGGAGTACGAAAAAAAATCAAATCATCATATTTGAACGGATGGAGACATATATATAGGACGAGAGAGAGACGGAGACACGGAGATGTCGGCAAACTTGTCGTATTAACAACCTGTGAGTGGGTGGATGGATACCTGTGGTGTAGCCGTGTATAGGTCCTTAGTCGAACTGTATTTTAGTCAAGAGACTAAGAGTTCTAGCACTATAGCATCCAGAAGATGAAGAAACTGGATGAGAGAGAGGGAGACACTGAGATGTCGGCAAACTTGTCTCATATTTCTCTTCCAACACACGAGGGTGATGATGATGATGAGGAGAAGATTCGGAGATTACTTGCACAGGGAGATGAGAAAAAAGATAGAGAGATAGCGCTAGTGCGAGCTCGGGTGCGAGCGAAAGAACGTGAGCGCCAGCGAAAGAGGGAGAGCGCAACGGCGAAGAAAGCAGCGGCGGCGGCGGCGAAGGAGGAGATGATGAAGGTACTGACTGGAGTTGATGGATCCCTTGCCCGAAAGGATCTCCGAGCTGATATCTCGTTCGAAGGTGCGTCCTGGGCGCATCATGGTCGAGGATGGCAACCAGCGTGCCCTCGCCTTCTAGGAGAAGGAGCTGCGCACCATCGTCGCTGCGCTGCGCCAGCTTGCCATGTCGGCAGTGCTTGGGCAGGAGCAGGACCATCATGTTGACCCCCGCATCAAGGACCGGTTGGCGCACCTGAGAGGCCTCGCGCCAAAGGTTGCAGTGCCTCGATGCCGACGTGTGCACCCTACCATCCACCATAGAGGTTGCTTTGAGATTCGCATCTCGTCCGGTCCTTGATATGAGTTCGTATTGTTGCTTTCAGCATTACGCCTCCCATTTTTGGCTTAGCTTATTTCCGTTTCGACCGCCGCCCGTACCAGTTATTTAGCTGTTCGGAGATATAGCCAAAGGCGACACTGTTCATCCTTTTTTTCCAGCGATTTGTTCTGCTCCGCTCTACCCTTCCTCCATCCGAACCTCCTTCACCTGATTCCGCCATTTGGTCTAGGGTTCTTCTTCCGCAGATCTATCCTCTTCCGCCCGATTCCGATCTCTGCTCTCAGTTTTTTCCCCAGCGATTTGTTCCTCTCCGCTCCACCCTAACCCCCTCCGCTCCTCCGGTGTCTGATTGTGGATCTAATCGCCAATTTATCTGCCGATGAGGGGTCGGTGTAAGAGGTTGAAATCCGTCCCGTCCTGCGCTGGACTCTCAGGATGCCATATTTTTTCCATGCACTCGAGATGGGGAGGCGCAGTCGTTATCCACTGGATCTCAGCAGGTATGCATGCTCATTTGCCATGTGTAGACTCATTTCATCCTGGATCTAATAATCCTACTGAATGTGTTAGTGTATGAAGTGTATGTGTTAGTGTTATTCTACACAGATTGTTATGTTTGTAAGATCACGCAATAGATTGTTAGTCCATACACAGCTCTCTGATTTGCCATGTTTAATTATTTAGTTTTTTAGTGCATACAGTATATATAGTTTGCATTTTTATTTGTGTGCACATTTCAAGTTTTCATCACATTTATAAATGGCATTTTTTTTTTTGTCAGGACAAAAAAGGTTTCAAGGTGGATTGCTCGATGTTTGAGTCTGGCTCTTTCGCGTCGAGGTGCTCAGTTACACTAATACACGAAGTGATCTCAAGGTTTGATGTATTGAAGCGTGACATTGTTAAGTCAATTGGTTTTGGAGGTCTCCTATATTTTCCTCCCATCATACAGTTTAATCGCAAGTTTTCGCTGTGGCTAATGAGTTGTGTCAATGAGAACTCATCATGTATTAGTATTGGTGAGCACATATCCATCAGCTTCAACAAATCTGACGTTGGTCATTTTTTTGGGATACTTTCAACCGGGAAGAGGGTTTTAGATGTGCTGGTTGATAGCAGAGAAACAAAGGATAAGGTCATAGAGAACTTCTTAGGTGTTGATTTCAAGGACCAAAAGAGTATCAAGATTGCACAGGAGATAGTTTGAACGACAATTAACTCATCTTGTCCCAAAAGATGATTCAGACAGATTTTTGTGTTGCATTCGTCGTTTTCATGATGTCTAATTTGCTGGCTCCATAGGCGAAGTTTGACTATGCCAGTGTATATTACTGGAATGCCATACAAGACCCTGATGATATATGCACATACGACTGGGGTGATTATGTTATTAGTCGTTTGCTCGAAGCAGTGAGCAAGCTTAAACAGGATATCTCAAATAACATAAAGTATCCTAATATAAGCGGTTGTCCCATTTTTCTCCAGGTGTTTATCCATCATTCTTTTGTTGAACTTCCCATCATTTATGGTACTTGCTGCCATGTGCATCCATATCACTCTTGATTTTGCAATTCTTCCTTTCAGGTTCTATATCTCGACAGCTTGCAATTAGGTGATTTGTCAATGCCTCACCACTTTTTACCAAGAGTTCAACATTTCTCATTTGATATACTGCGGTGCATGATAATGGCTGACAAGAACTATGCTAGGCATAGCAAAGACGATGATCATCTTTCCGGTTGGAAAGGTGATTTAGGTTATATATTTTTCTCCTCTTTTTAATCAATGGCCTCACAATAGTCATGCAGAAGTAGTAAAGTTGACTATTGCATTAAGTGTGGAAAGGCCTCCAACCATTTGTTTACCTTTTGGCATATAAATTGTCACACTGCAACAATTTTAACACTTTCACCCTGCTATAATGACTTTTCAGTTTGTTGTAATAGTAGATCTATTATTTTGTCTTTTGTTAATCCCACATATAATTTGTGTCTGTTCGAAAAATGCAGTTACGTGACCCAGCTGGCTGCATATACTCATGGGCCGTTTGCTCAGCGGAAGTTTCAGATGAGGCTAGTAGCTGCCCATTGTTTTCAATTTGGGAGAGCGCAACTGCTATGGTTCACTTGTTGAACATTCCTCTTGAGGTTTGTTCGTAGACCTTTCATGATGATGTATACTTGTTACCTTCTCTTGTCGCCAATCAAGGCCATGTTAGTAATTCGTTTTGCATATGCTGAGTCTGTTTCAGGCTGCTAGCCCCATATTTGTTGCAGCAGCCGACTTCCAGAATCAAATAAATTGTGGTCTTGCTGTTAATGGTACACAGGCTATATAGTTTATGAGTGTGCTTGTATCATTTCTGATCCCTTTTACTAGAGGCTTCCGCTACAAATATTCTTCTGCCCGTGTTGGGCTGAAATCGGGTAATTAGTTTGTCTGAAATTCCAAGTAATGTCATTTTTTCGTGCTAGGATCAGATACAAACCTCATATTCATTCAACCCTGATGATACATATATGAACTTGTCATTTTTCAGAATACAGTTCTCTTGATTCAGCAATTTCCAATGGCATCCGTCTGATGTCTTCATCAATACGTCGCAATCGAAAAAGGGTTGCAATGATCTAAAGGCTTAGTATGCTAAGTACAAGGAACATGCTGAGATTGGTGGAATGGTCTTGGAGAGCAGCAGTAGTGCTGGACATAAACGACAGCACTGAAGTCGTTCTTGAACTTGTGTCAGCCTTCTCTGCTGATCTCAAAAACTAAGCGTCAAAATGACGAGGCATGGAATCGCCTCCAGGGTAGACAGGTTTGCTTCTACTGACCTCATGACCTGTACACTTGTCTACTTCTTTAATCTCAGTTCAGTTTTCTTATTTGCAGGTTCTGCGTAGTGTCCTGTAGGCCAACCTGGCCGCTGAAGCATGATACCCCCTGCTCTGTTCGGATCAAATGGTATAGGCAATGTTATTTACACGACTCCTCTTTTATCTGACACTGATTGCAAAAAATCTACGCATGTCATTCATATACCATTAGATTGGGTCTACATTTTTGTTGTCTTCACATTTTGTTCTAAGTACTTATAAAATTGTTTTGGTTTTCCAATAGGACGCTGTACGGTGCTGTCAGTTCCAAGATGCAACATATCCCGGAGCAGCAGTTCTCCTTCTTACAATATCTTCAGACGACGCACCGTTTCATCATCGTCCACTGATCAGCCATTTGTCTACAACCGCTATGCCACGTAGTAGTATGCTCAATAGTAGCTCTGTCCGTGTAGCTTGGATTATTCAGAATCGTTATGTCCTTTGTTATCTCTTGCCTGCAAGTTTACTAAAACTGCAGTGAAGTAATGGAACTGTCTATTTCTTATTGCCATAGTTGTGCTTGTGTGAACTGAAAACATTTCGTGGCATTCAGCTTTGTATCGCAGAACATGTTGCTATTGGTATTATATGCTGAATGTGTCGTTGAAAACCGTCTACAAAGACAATTTTCTCCTTCTGTTTATCTATCTTTTAGAATTGTCATATATGCTTCATGCAATTCGGATCCATGCATGGAGTTGGTAGCATCATGAAGTTAGAAAAGCCGGGGTCTTCCACCGATGACATTTTGGTTGTTATCAGGATGTGTATTGTTCTGTTCATCTTTATTTAAAATGGACACATAGCTATGCTCTCCGTGAGCTAACAAGAATAGACCCTAATAACTTTGCATAGATGTCAGATTACCATCCAGTGATGAATTAGTTTGTACTAAGGCTAATACTCGTACATGCATCTTGTTCAGACATTAACAGGTGTACACCATCGTTTTGGACTAAGCCCAATAACTGTCCATAGATGTCAGCTTACCATCGACTGATGAATTAGTTTTTACTGAGCCTAATTGTTATGGAGGGCAAGACTTATGAAAGGCATGGCAAAAGTGGCTGAGCCACATCAGCTTCGACGGGTTCAGGGTTAGATCGGTTTCGTGGGTTCAGACCCATCGGTGGAGTCAAGTTTGATTGAGTCAAGTCAGGTTATCCAGTCCTAGGGGATTAGTTAAGGTCTACAAGTTGTTGGTCAGGATTAGTAGATGAGTTTGTTAGCTGTCAAGAGTCAAAGAGTCCCGATTGTAAACTCTATGAGTCCATCTCGATTAATGAAAGAATCAGCCCAGGATTGGGATTATTTCTCCCTTGATCCTCCCTACTACCTCCGCAGCAAGGCACGTCGTAACACTAATACTCAATTAAGTACATGCACCGGGCTCTGACATTAATAGGTGGACACCATTGTTTTGGCCTAAATGAATTACATGTTCCATTACATAGCATAAAGAACCTACAAATGTTGTTTCAGAAAAGCATGTTTGCTCGGATCATCATACAAACTAGGTTACTTGCAAGAGGTCTGAAATCATCCTAGTCTTCTCTGTTTTGTCACTCCCTTCTTTAACCAAGAACTTGATGGCAGATTCATCTTCTTTTCTCTTTGTTTCCTTTTCCAACTTTGAGTGTTTGTTCCAAGACTTCAGCGAATTATTGCGTGGCCTTCCGTTCTGCTTTGGTCTTGGTGGCCTTATGTTCTGGAACCACCCCAATTATTATCCAAGAGTGGTCATCAGTCCTGTGTAGTTGGATTTTTGCCTTGCAACCTGACCGGGCCGATGCTGTCCTGGGTTCCTGCAGAATCCCTGCATTTGTGTATCTCAGTTAGTTGATGTTGTCGGTAAGGAAATGCACAGAGTTCAATTTTGTTGCAGCTGACCAATGGTACATTTTGGGATTTATAGTTACCTCACATGAGCACACTATATCCTTCCGGGTGATGTAGTCGTTGGCATTCTTTTTTGATCTCGATTCTCGGATACCAAAGCCAATCTCCCATGAATAGATGTTGTAAAACTCCTTTGCTTCTTCATACGAATTGAATTTGGTGCCGGCATATGGGAAGAACACTGGTTCCCCTGGTCTGTCCTTTGATGTCGCGATAGCATTGTTAATTGCACTAATCTTTCTTGGTGTTAAGCAGTAATCTGGCCCTGTCTTCCCTCTTTTCCTGGACAAATGCAGCATACATGTAGAAGTTAAATTTCTGTTTTCATCACCATTGCTGCTTGTTTCACCACTATTGCAGGCATGTAGTAGTTCAGTTTCATTATGCATCACTCATAAATTGTGCTATGTTCGACTTAACCAAATCATATATTATTTTTCATTTTGCCATTTTAGACTGGAGTCATGGTTTTAGTATAGATTAATGGTGTGGGATATTCTAGTCGATCACTCTGTTCTGGAAAGCCAATGCGTTGATTTAACTGCAACTATATGATTTAAAGCCAATGTGAACTAAGCTTGGAATAAAGAGTTCGCATCCGTAGTTCCAAACGATCTACCAATATGATATGAAAGTGCGATTGAGTAGACATACCTCTTTTTATACGAAAGTGATGTTAACACCTCAGGACTAGACCGTGGCCCATCGGTTTGATCCAGTGCCTGATCTTCTGCATCTTCCATCGACTCTGGGGACTCGCTTATTACATCCTGCCTCAATAAATTCGAGAGGGATATGGTATGGCTGGTGGCTACCTGATTTGGACCGTGAGGGCTAACTGAATCGTCTCCACCTATTTCATTTTCTGAATTGGATTGATTCACATGAGACGACCAACTCGTCGTGCTCATAGCGTTCGGTTTGGGAAGCGGGGGAAGCTGTGAGGTTTGAATTTGGCCGTACCACTACTGTGTCTCAGATCCGGTTTTAGCGGCTGATGTTACAAAGCTTGCGATGGAAGGAGCCGCCCGCGCCCTGGGTCCTTGCGGTGGAAGGAGCCCCTGCGGCCCGGTTCCCTTCCTTCCAGGGAAAGCTTCCGGTTACGGTTTTTGGATCGTGACAGGCCTTTCATGGGCAGTATTACGAACATCTTGGCCCATCCCGTTATTTCATAATCAGGGTGCACACCTCGGCACCTAGGCACTACCTTCGCGTTGGAGGGGGGGTCTTGACGTCCGATTGCTCGGACCTGAGGCGCTCGCCGAGCAGGCTCCCGCCCAAAATTCCCGCCCGATTTTCCCGCGCATCTCGTTCCCTCCGTGGGTGTGTTGCCGAGCGATTTAGGGAGTCCGTTAATTTTTTTCTGGACTGTTTTATGTGGACTGTTTGGACTGATTTGTCGTTCGCATACGTGTCTTGTCGTTCACCCACGATGTTCACACCGAGTGCACATGAACATATAGTATATTGAATAAAATATTTTTTGCAAACAGTAAATTGAATAAAAAAGTTTAGTACATAAAAAATTCAAACTTTTTTTAAAAAATTTCTTTTATAGATGATGTTCTAACTTTCAAAACGTGATGTTCGTTGCACAAAAGAAACAAGAAATAAAGGCTGAGTATAACATATAGCTTCATAACATAGAAAAGAACATTGATGTTCTAGAAAAGGAACTAGAAATATAACTTCTCCACATTTAACATGTAGCTACATAACACGTAGCTATACTACCGTGACTATAAAATAACTTCTCCACATTTAACATGTAGCTATATAAAAATGTGGCTTGGAGCATTGCAAAAGAAACTTGCTATGTTACAGTGACCATTGAATTTCATCTAACATTTCATTTGTTTGTCAAACAGTGATTTGTTTGTAGTGATCTCTTTGTTGACATTATCAGTTTGAGCATATTTCTAGAAAACACTGTGAAAAGACAAAAATAAAGAATTATATGAGCCTCATGACATTTGAAGGGAAAGACAAAATGTGTTCAAATGGAAACATGACAGTGAACAAAAGTCTTACATTATCATAGTAGACTATTCGATGTTTCTATCTCGTAAGCTGTTTCAATCTCGAGAGTTGTGCAAAGAGCTTTTCCTGAGAAACAAGAAAATAGAATGTGATGAATTCTGCATTCCATAATGATAAAAAAGTGATGAAGTCCTTGCCCATAATGACATCACTTACATTATCACTGTAGAATTTTCTCATAAACTCAGATTTTGCTGTATTGTGTTGACTCGTTGCAAGCTGGAAAAGAAACTTAGCACGTAGTGCTGTCACATCAAACTGTAATTAAATTACTAAAGGTTGTTACAAAATATACTTACATAGGTGAAAAAGGAGTTAGACTTTAGCTATAGTCCAAGATAAGTGTTTCTTACATTAGAAAAATTTTGAATTGTGTTCCCATCAAAAGTTTGCATGAACTGTAACACAAAGATTCCGAATCATACCTACAAATAACTGGCAAAACATCATGAGTCTATTACCGAACATCATGTGTCTACTACGAACATCATGTGTCTACTACCGAACATCAAATTAGTCAAAACATCGTGTGTCTACTACCGGAACATCAAATTACTCAAATCAGAACATAACATGGTTACTAACACAAAATTCAAAAGATATAATTAAAGAGCAACTTTTATTTAGTAAGAGCACAAAAATATGTACTAATATATGTACTAATAGAACACCACATTGCTATTATCAGAACATGATCTTGGTACTAACAGAACATCACCTACTTAATACCAGAACATCAGCTTCTTTGAACAACACTTACATTATCACCTACTTCTTTTAGAAGTGAAAATATAACATCAGGCAAGCATGTAAAGAACAACACAATTGTTGATACTTGAAACATTAATGAATATATTGAAAGTGAAAATACTATATAGGTTGAAACATTAATGAATATATTGAAAGTGAAAATACTATATAGGCTGTTTGCTGGAATATTACACAGGCTTTTGTTTAAAATATTTAAGCCAAAACCAAAAGCAATAAAATATTACAAAGGATAAAGAGTTTACGAAAATTACCTGAAGTTACATTTAGGAACATCCAAGTATTCAACTTTGAAATCATAAATATTACAGTTTGGATTATGTGGGAAATTGGAGTCAAAGAAAATCCTAAAATTTCGACAACATTCTCAACTAAGTTGCTCGAATTATTTGTCAAAGTAGTTGGATCCATAACTTGAAATTCTTTCCGAAGGAAGTTAACAACGACCAAGAACCAACATTGGTTGACAAAACAAGGAATATATAACTGGAATGAACAAAAATTCAGTGAGGATCCTATAAATATATAGAAATCGTGTGAGAGAGAAATATGAAATCAACTTTTAAATAACTTACAAGGTTAGCATGATCTAGAGTAAATCCAACAGATTCTAGGTAATCTGCATTATAACTTGAGTAATCAACAGTATCTCGCATCAGCATAAACTATACAGAGGAAAAAAATAGCCATAAGAACAATGAGTATAAAACTAAAAGTTAGTCTACAACATAAAGAAAAATTTCTGACACTGAAATAAGAAAGAAAGATGCATCAAAATTTGGAGCTACTTGCATACAAAAAAATCAAGCTAATTACTTGGTTACTTCCACAATAGAATAGCATGTTCTGCAATTAAGAAGCATAATAGAATAGCATGTTTCGTGCAATTAAGAATTATATTTCCAAGTGACTGAGTAATGTCAAGTAAAGTACAATAGGTTAATAAAGAACATCATATTGATCGCAATACATATAGCAAAACATGATAAAGAAATGAATTGTAAGGCATTCAGACGAAATCAATATGAATAAGAAATTAGCTCTAAGAACAATGAATATACACAAATAGTGAGAGTACAAAAAGAATAAGATAGTCATACTTACCGAGATTTGACTGACAAAGAATTGTAAGTAGATGTGCCCTTTAATGTTAATCATCAATTTCTGATTCATTGACATCATTTTGCAAAAACAATCCATCATGTGGAAATGCATCCAACTTCCATTCATGATTGAAAAACCAGTTTTCAGTTGATCTAGCCAAGAAGAACCTATTTGTACTAAAGTAAAACTACATCATGAGAAAAATAAAAAAAATTAGTCATTGTTTGGACTCATATTCATTTGTAAATTCAAATGAAAATAGATTATTTTGTCAAGAAGAACAAGAAACTTAAAATTGAGATTTAAGTAGAACAGGGATCACTAGGACATCAATCAATACAGCAGAGAACCTCATGCAAACAATGCACACAACATCATTTACCTTGGCGTATTTTTTGATATCTTATCGTGAGGAGTCTGAATAATATTTCTTCTAAATCATTGTGAATAATTAGCGGCATGTTCCTCTCTTCATTTTCTGCAAATGATACTTTTTTAGACTGCTTCTGTGAACGACTTGACCCAACATCAGTCTCTCTTGAAACACGGAGAAGAATTGGTGATCCTTCTGCATAATGGGTCTTTGTTTTTTTCAGCTTGACACCTGCCTCCTCTGCACAATGTGTCTTCGGTTCATCTACTTCGACACCTTGGTCCTTTGCATAATGGGTCTTCGATTTATCCAGCTTCACACCTTCTTCATCAATCATCTGATCATGTTTTTTGTAGCTCTTTCTCAAGCTTTTTATTGCGCTGTTCTCATAATCTTCCACCGCAAATATCATATCTGTTTCTCCAAATATATCAAAATTTGGGAATTTAATATCTTGTTTGGGACGTCGATAGCAAGGAGTGAAACATTCTATTTGTTCAATAAGAGATAATCCATAATACTTTCCATGATTCATAGAGTTGGGAACATGAGTTTCATTTGAATTTGTACCTCTGTGTTGTTTACTAGTTTCCTGCTTTTCTTGTGATTGGAGAAGTTGTGGTGTATTCTGCACAGATTCAGTTATTGGAGAAGGTGGTTTCTGTAACTTCAGCATAACCGATTGAACAATGTGTTCAGTCGTTTGATCTTCAGGTAGACTATCCGGTTGTATAGGAACCACACATTCTTTAAATGCTTCTGATGTTTGAATACAAGACTCAGAAGCGGTTGAAACAAATTCTTTGAGTACTGACTGATTAACTGGTAGTGACTGATTTTTTCCAAGTGTTTGAGATGATGAATGATACTCTTTAGAACTCTCTTTGATGTCAAGAAGAGGAATTTTTGTATCAACTGACACTCTATTTTGTTTGAAGTAGCCTATATAACGAAGTAAGCATGCTAAGAAAACATAAAAATATTAACCAAAAAATGGTCCGGAAACATGGCTATGATGACCAAAGAATATTCACCAAAAAAGGTCTGAAACATGGCAATGATGACCAAAGAATATTCACCACAGAGATTCATTGAGAACAAAAACATCAACTTAATTATAATAGAACACGAATCTCACATGATAGAAAATGGCATTCTATAAAAACTACTAATATAAGTTACTACATCTGTTTCAAATTGTAAGTAATTCCAAGAATATATAAAGCTTTCGACACTACATGAAACATGCCAAAATGAAAAATAACATTATGAGTTACCTAATAGTGACTTTATTGAAAGTAGTAGAAAAGCGTAGATATACCTTTGGAGAGAAGTGCATCAAAATCATCTTGTATTAACTTTATGATGTCTACAATACTAGATTCTCGGGATATCCATTTTCGCTTGACAAGAATCAATTTCTTTCCAAAAGATCTCATCGAATGATGGAATTGAAAAATCTGAATCATCGTGTTGCTCACAAAGATCAATTGGGTCAAGACCGCAGATTTCTTTCGAAAAGATATCATTCAAAGCACATTTTGAAGATGAATCTAGAACAGAGGCTGCATTAGAGGGAAACTTTTCAAGAAGTAAGACACCTCGGCTGGTGAAGGTACAAAACCAGAGAGACTTCGTCACAAGAGGACCGCTCAACAATGCTTTTGGCGCATATTCTTCATTGGAATCGTTGTCTTCAATGAAACAAGGACTTGTGTGTTTGCAACTTATTAGTTGACATAGAGACTGAACTGCCTTTTCAATTGATTGACATATTGTTGGGTATGTATATTGTGGAATAGTATCCCTTAACTTCACTAAAAGTTCAGAAAAATCTTCTCAAGTTCCTGAAATTTGAAAATTTTAATGAAACATGATGATTGATTTTGTACAACAAGTAAGTAGGTTTATGGTAGGTATTAATAGTAACTAAAAGTTGCAATTCTTACTTTGTTGCTGGTGTTTGATGATTTGCCATCTGCAAGCATGTATTGAATGTATTTGATGATTGAATCTGGTGAAGTTTCTTCTTCAGTGAAGCAATCATTGAAAGGGGTACAACACAAATGTTTAAGCCGTACAAAAAAAACAGGTTACTTATGTATAGATGCATATGCATCCAGTAATAATTTGAAAGCAAGATATAGTTAAGAGTTACAAAGGTGAACATCAACCTAGTTACTAGCAGACATCAATTTCCTACTAGCGTAACATCAATTTGATACTAACAAACATCAATTTGATACTAACAAACATCAATTCTCAACTAGGAAAACATATTCTCAATTTGTCAAGCAACCACTTTTCTAGATTCTCCATATACATTCTCTAAAAACTAGAAGCCTCGCAAAGCTATAACCGAACACTCATCATTAATCATTGTCTCTTCCACAAATTCAAATTCAAAGAAGATCAACTTGCTAAAAACACAACATCACCTACTTACAAACGAAACATATTCTTATTTGCTACTCATCAATTTGGTACTAACTGAAACAAATATACTTGAATTTGACCTAAAGAATCACTTTTTTAGATTTGCCATATTCATTCTCTTAAATAACCATATGTATCACAAGCTGAATTCAAATTAAAGAGCAACTTTTATTTAGTAAGAGAACACAAAAATATGTACTAATATACGTACTAATAGAACATCACATTGCTATTAGCGAGAACATGATCTTGCTACTAACGTAACATCAGCTTTCTACTAGCGTAACATCACATAGTTGCGCTGAATCAAAAAGAAAGTAATAAAAACCAAAGCTTTTATGATCACTTGAACAGAAAGTAATAGAAGAGATAACTGCCACTGCTTTTATAGTTGTAATGATCCATACCTGTAATCTTCCATATTTCCCTTCTTCCTCTTGTGCTGAATCCAGAAATGCGATTGTTTTTACTTTTCTAGTTGACCATACTTGAATCCTTGGACAACGTAGTCCCAAACTGATTTAAGAAGTGCTCAAAAATTCAAGTCAAGCAGTCTGTTAAAAAAAAGTAGTGTATCAACCAAAAAACAATTTTACTCGTCTCTAAAAAAATAAACTATTCTTGTAATTGATGAGGTTTTAGAGTTTACCACCAAAAGAAAGCCGCATCCACCATAAGAATTTCCAGAGTTTGATAATACCCTGCTCTTTTGCTTTGAAGCATAATAAACGAACCAGTCAAGTACAAATGAGCACCAGTTTATTTCTGGGATGCTATTGACATCCATTAGAGCAGGGTAATATCGCATGCTACAGACAGACCTTGTGTTGGGACACAGAAAAGATGATAGTGCTAGAAGCATGAAAATTCTTATGAATTCTTTACCACAAAGATCAGGAGTAATAAGAAGGCAAAGCTCATCTACAGAAGGTGTTAGTCCGAAGCAATTGATTTGATCTTTGAAGAAAAAGTATGATTCCATGGTGGCTTTAGGAAATACTATTTTTCTTCCAATGGGAATTCCAAGAATCTTATGAACACATTTTGGATTCAAAATGAATGAGAAACCATTAGGTAACTTTAATGTACTATGAGCAGGATCAAAATATTCCAGGAGCCATATATAAAGATCAGATGGGAAACTAGAGCATTGTAAACTGAGCAAAGACTTAAAGCCAATTGTATCAACAAGGTGAATCTGCTCTGTAGATAGTCTAGATACAACATTGAGAAATTTAACCACATCATTTCCATCAAATGAAACCTGCAAAAGATATTTGTTGCATTTATAAATTAGAAGTTGGATAACAATGTATAGTGTCAGCTAAAATAATTCAAACAATTCTACAGAAGCAAAAAGGTACTTGTATAAAGTAGAAGTGAATTATATAGCACAATAATACTATTACAGAACATCTAGTAAGATATGTTGTTGTAATGATCAGTGCACAAGTATACAAGATATGAAACAGTTGATAGAGCTTACTTTTGATCTCTTATTATGACATGACGATTGCTCCTTGTGAGATAGATTTTGCTTTGGATTACGCTTGATCTGAATGTAATAGTTAGTTAGGAAGTTTATAAAGGAAGTATGAAAATAGGATCAAAAGATCAAGGACCAGATGCACACAGTATAAAGACAGGACAGGACAAGATTTCTATGGTTAATTCTTAATTATAACTTAAGATACCTTTGATTGTTGAAGAGTAGCTGGTTCAGGTTGAGTATGTGTCGTTGTTTTCTGAAGATTCTTGGTTGATAAATCAGTCTGTGTAAATATGAATGTTTTAACAAAATATTAGATAGTGCTATAGGAATGAAAAGTTATCAAGAAGAGCATATCATCTAGTTACTATGGAATAGACCAAAGTATCACAATTAAATTATAGAATTGAATAGAAGAAGTCCACGTCATACAAGTAGAACAACATTGTATGCACAAGAGAACATTAATCTATGCATAAGAGAACACCACATAATAGTATAATGAGAATTACATTTCTGGGACCACATGAAAACTAGTTATGAATAATAGCCTCCAGAAAACTTTAATGAAGAATGCAAACAACTTTATCAGATTGGAAACTATTTAGATAGCTTATACTTTCAACTTTATCAGATTGCTTAGATTTGTCAGTGAATTAAGCTTCACCTAGATTTTTCAATAGAGAAAGAACATGAAAGTAGAAGAAATAGATATAAGTTACTCTGAAAATTATAATATGGAAGACATTTACATTATGATTTGTCAATAGAGAATATCAATGCACGGAAAACAAAACACCACTTGGTTAATGTGAGAAACTCACAACAACCACATGGTTACTGGGAAACTGTAGGCAAAATAGTAGAAAACTCTAACCGATCCACTTCAAATTGAATCACACTGGCAGGATGCTTATGAATGAAGTAACAATATATGATCAATATATCAAGGTTAGATCAACATAACATTAAGGAAACTTGAACAGATATTACACAGCATGTGAAAAAGGTGCAAGGAAACTTAAAAACATAACATAGTACACTTTTAGTGACAACACTATAATAAGAAGGACAACACTTCGCCGATGAATTCCAATTCTTAAAAAGACATTTTAATATACCTTTTCTTCTTGGAGGGCATGTAGGTCAAATTAATTAGTTGCAATAGTTTTGTCATGTTCCTTGTTAGCTGAAGTAGTCTCGTTAAACAGAACATCACATAATGTCAGAGTGAACAGAACATAAAGAAGAGCATCTGATTTGGTCACTAAGGAAACATTTAGGATAGCTTACCTTGAACCTGTTATGAGAACTTTCGTCATCATCATTTAGATTCATACTTGAATTGTGATTTGCCTAAGTATAGTAATGAGTTAGAAGATTCACAATACAAAGAACATAGTAGAGTTGATACAAATGTTTGCTGATTTAAATTACACAAATAGAACAGTTATAAAATATGAGTTTTCAACAATCACAAAGGGCAAAATCATGTATCTAGAACATCAATTTTTTAATTTAGAACATCACAAACTTACTCTTAGAACATAACATTTTTCAGTTTAGGACATCATCATCTAAACATGAAGTTGATAGTAATGTTTACAAATGTTAACATGTTCTATGTGGTATATTAAAAAAATTGGTATGTAACTGTGACACATGCACCCAACCAATTGCAGGCAACAACCAACATTTAGGTGTCACTTCTCTCAGCTACGTTTTCTTACCTCAACTATGTGTTATTATTTTTGTTTCATACGAGAGGTTCATATAGCAGATGATTCACAGGCATTTCTATGAATATAATGCAAACTACAACTTCGAAGTAGTTGATACTTCCAACCAACTAGCAACATTAAATCCAAGCGAGAGATGCTATCATGCTGCTTGAGCAGATTAAGAAGCCCTGAACCAAACTCAAGACATAGATCGAAGAAACAGAGAGCAACTGCCACATACCGTAAGCAGCCGGTACGGTAGTGCGGCGAGGAGCCGCAGGAGCGGCTCTGGTAGGAAAGCGCTGCTGGATCTGTACGCTTAGAAGGTGAGCGGCGGCTACGGAGAGGAAGCATGGCGACAGCTACGGAGAGGAAGGACGGCGGCAGCTACCGAGAAGATGCTTAACCCTAGGCCATTCTCTCCCCTTGCCTTACTTTTCCGGAAGAAACGATTTGAATTTGAACATAAACCTTCACCACAGATATAAAAGGGATAAGTTATAAAAGATAGATGCAATTCAAATTTTGCCCTTGCTTTCCTAATGGCCTTCGTGCTTCTATTCGGATTCATAAATTTGCCCCCGCAAGGGATAAGTCACAGGGATAGGCGCAATTACAATTTTGCCATGCTTTTGTTACCCTCCCGAACATAACTATTGGCCTTCGATCCGTAAAATTTGCAAATTCAGAGAAAACAAAAAATAAGGCAATCTTCTCTTTCGCTCGTTCTCTTCTCGTCGACGAATTTTGATTGGGGGAGGAGGTCGATGTCGATGGATCGGGAACCTAAAGACGCTCGCTCTCCACCAGATCCGCAAGTGATACCCAACTTGTGGATCCCTAGCGAGCAAGGTAATTGAGACTAAAAACATATTGTGAAATTGCCCTAATAATTTCTGCAGAATATATATTAAGTAGATGTTGATTTTGCATTGATATCTTGGACAGAGTCAGATGATTAAACTCGTAGCTGGGAGATATACTATGAGTTCAGGTGGAACGGTTTCTGAAGCAGTGGGTTCTGTAAGCGAACAGGAAACATCGAATCAGCAACGAACGGAGGTCTTATCTAAGTTATATTTCGATAATATATTTTGCGATAATGATTTGTTGTGAGTAATAATAGTGACTAGATTCCGTTAACTTACGAGGCAAATGATTAGACTGAATTTTGGAAAGTATATTGTACAAGAAGCATCAACAGTTGATGTAAAATTACCTGGACCGAGATTTGAAACATTTGCTCATGTGAGTGAATAGGAAGAACCTTGCAATCATCATGAAAATGAGGTACTCTCAAAATGATGTTGCAGCTAAATTCTTCTGCAAAATGAATTTTATTGATGAATACACTGTTGAATATTGATTGCATTCTCATAATGAATAGAGGCAATTGATCTGTAGCAAGCAAACAAATCTTGGAATGAATTTTCAAATAGTTGAAACAGATGACATTTCGGAATCAGGTGCCCGTACCCAATTACAAACAACATGCATTGAAAGAGGGGCTGAGGTGATTTCCAGAATTCGAAGGTATAGTTTGTTAAAAGCAATATCTTATGTCTACTACTTTTTCAGCATTTGATTCACCGTCCAAAAAAGCCGGATAAAGCATGTCCAAGTAACATGAAAAATTATTTTTCAGGCGTTCTCCGAGAAAAGAAATGAAAGCTCCAATGCCAGTAATAAGATGCCCACAAATAATGAGCAAGAGAATAATGAGTTTCAGGTCTGTGGAAATTTTGATACTTAGTTTTAGTTGTAGTGAAGTAGATTCAGTGAAGAATATGAGCAATGTTTATTATCAGGTCTAACAACCTGCTACAAACAGTCTCAAAACTAACATATTCTCTTTAAAACTCCTTATGCCATAAGGGAGTTTTATCCAAGGAATCTAATTAGAAAAAGCCAGCTTGGGCAATTTTGATGTTGTTTTTATTCATTTTGTCATGCTGTGTTGTTCATTTCACTAAGGATTTTATGTTCTTATTTTCATAATATAGTTTTCTTTGGCAAAACAATAAGTTCTTTTGCTTGTTGCAGCAATAGAAATACATGTGATTGTTTTTGGACAAATTCTGCTATTATGTATCAAATTGATGTTCTTGTAGTAACTAGCCGATGTTCTACAAGTAGCAAGTTAATGTTCATCCCGCAATGTTATCAAATTTTTTGTTCGTGTCATTGTTATGTTCTGTTATGACATTCGGTACGCAAATTTTGATTTCTTTCACTAGAGAATGTGTTTGAAATGGCAATGTTTTATGTATTTCAGAAATAATATAGAGGCTCGATTTTTACCACGTATAGAACCTTCAGTGTGTTAGCTTAAAAAAATAAAAACTAACATGTTCTCTTTACCTTCCTGTAATGTCCCCGTAATGTTATCTAATTTTCTGTTTAGGTTATTGTTATGTTCTGTTATGACATTCTCGGTATGCAAATTTTGATTGCTTTTCACTAGAGAATGTGTTTGAAATGGCAATGTTTTATGTATTTCAGGAAATAATACAGAGGCTTCATCAAGAAGCTCGTCTGGACAATTATGGTACAGAGGAAGAACTGCTGCTTTTAGATGATGATGATCTTTCTGTAGACAAAGAAAATGTAGTTCCTGAAGATGAAGAGTACTTTTTCCCAACTCCTGAAGAAGTAGAGCAAGCAAGTGCTCCAATGGTTGGAATGAGATTTGGATCTCTTAAAGAGGCTCAAAAGTTTGTTAATGTTTATGGTCAAATTGCTGGATTCTCGCTTATTAGAGGCACCAATTACAAGAACCAAAAATGTATACTCCAATGCAATCGATCTAGAAAGCCAAAACAAGCAAATACTGCAGAAAAGAAGAGAAGGAGAACTCTAGTCGATCGTACAGAATGTCCAATGAGAGTAATGGTGAAGCTAATTGAAGGAAGATGGGAGATAACTTCTGTGAATCTGGTGCACAACCATCAAATGGTGGGCACTCCATCTCTGACTAGATTTTTCTTGAAACATAAGTATATGACAGATGTAGAGAAGGATTTTTCAAGGATATTGCAAGAAAGCAGAATCAAACCACGAAAGATTATGGCAATCTTTCGTAAAATGAGCGGGACATTCAAAGCAATGCATTTTTTGAAAGAAGACCTGAACAACATGAAGCAGTCTGACCGAATCAGAAGCCTAAAGAACACTGATGTTGAAAGAACTATAGAGTTTGTGAAGAAGTTACAGATGCAACAGCCAGGATTCTTTTACACTATGAGAACAGATGATGAGAACACCGTGAAGAGCATCTTTTGGACTGATTCAAAAGCCAGGCTGAACTATTCATTGTATGGTGAGTATGTGTCATTTGATACAACATATAGCACAAACAAATACAATATGCCTTTTGCTCCTATTGTTGGGGTAAATGGGCATGGAAGGACTGTAGTCTTTGGCTGGGCTTTGTTGGAAGACCAAAAGGCAAAAACTTTCGCTTGGCTTCCGAATACATTTTTTGAGGTTATGGGAGGAAAACTGCCACAAGTAATAATGACAGATCAAGATGCGGCAATGCGAAAAGCAATAAAAGAATTGATTCCAACGATCATTCATCGGAACTGTTTTTGGCATATGATGAGAAATGCCGAGAACATTTGGCTACGTTGTTAAGGACGAGATGGATTAGTAGATATTTTGGAAGGTTTGATTTATGATTCTTTCACCGAGGAAGAATTTGAAACCGGATGGTCTGCAATGCTGGAGAAGTACAGCCTAGCTGGAAACAAACATCTAAACTCAATGTTTGAATCAAGGAAGCTGTGGGTGCCAGTGTTTATGAAAAAAATATTTTGTCCTTTCACTAGATTGACTGGACGGAGTGAAAGTACAAACTCAAACTTTAAGGATTATGTGCAGAGGAAGGACACAATTGAAACATTTCTGGAGCAATATGAGATATTTCAGGATGAGCAGCTAAGTCATGAGGCTAAGGACAGATACGAATCTACAGTAATGAAGGCAAAGTGCATGACGATGAAGCCAATTGAGAAACATGCATCAGAAGTCTATACCAGAAATATTTATCTGAAGTTTCTTGATCAGCTGTACTACTTAGATGTCTATACAGTTGAAGAGGTTGTCAAGGACAAGAAATATGTTCTATTGAAGATGGCTGAGTACCTAGGACAAGAGTTCAAAAGGAATTCATTTGTGGTTGAAGTTGATCGTGTTGAAAACAGATATGACCGTGTGTGCTCAAAGTATGAGAGATGGCATTCTCTCGTCGTCATATTTTAAGATTGTTCAGCCGCCTTGGAGTTCGTAAAATACCTGAGAAGTATATAAAACAAAGGTGGACTAAAACTTACCTGGAAAATGAAATTGAGAAGCAGAAGATTGTTGCATTTAATTCAGAAGGAAACCACAGCCAACAACAGGCAAGTAGATACGGGGCGATGATGTTAAGAAGTGCTATAGTTTGTTCAAGTATGAGTAAAGATTTGAAGAAGAGTCAAAGGTATATGGAAGAGATGGAAAGAGTTGTACAAAAGATAGAGAATGAATTTCCAAATGAACAGATCTGGAGTCTCGTTGGCGACTTCGTGTTTAAAGATCCAATAGTTCAAAAGGCCGCTAGCGTTCCTAAAGGAAAGAGATTATTAATAACAGCTGAGAAAAAGAAAACAGCGGCCAACAAAAAGAAGTCTGCGCCGAAGAAGCCATAACAAGATGTTTTGATAGAGAGATAAAATTAGGCACAACAAGATGTTGTCATAGAGAAATAAGAGTGATCTTTTTGATCCGACATGTTTTAAAATTTGACGATTCTAAATTATTATATTAGAATTATATGTGGTTGGTATGGATTATATGACATTTCTGAAGTGCTAAACATCTATCTGAGAAGTTGATTTTGAATGTATAAAAGTATTATTGAAATTTGCATCGTTGTTTATTGTGTGGTCCATGATAACAATGTACATGTTGTTAATATTAAAACACATGTTAATATTCAATGTTACGAAGAACATCAAGTTTATTGTTCTAGAACATCAGCTTTCTACTATCAAAACATCGTGTTTAGTATGGCAGAACATGGATAATGTTATAGAAGATGCATGAAAAGAATGCACATCTCCCCTGGTAAGCAGGAACCAACAAAACCATTTATGTAGAAATACAATTGTACACTTTTGAAATAATATGAGAAACCACAACATTTGTAACTACAAAGAGCTCGCGTAGTAGAAGATACAGATTCGTCAAAAATGGTTTACAACTGTTTGGAGATGTAAATACATTGTCATACAAGATGTAAATGTTATTCACATAACTCTCATTACCAAAAAGAACTTCTTCTAATCCTCATCCATATCATCACTATCATCACTAGCATCGCTAGCATCACTACCATCATGCATGTCATCACTATCATCAACCATATCATCACTACCATCACTACCATCATCCATATCATCACTATCATCAATAGCATCGCTAGCATCACTAGCATCACTACCATCACTGTCTGATGTGGTGAAGAAATATGAAGTATTAATAGTGTTCAGTGGGCACATCACAACACTGTAAGCCAGTAGTTTTCTGTACTGTATTGCAATGGTCTGAAATTTTGTAATATAAACACAAAGTTAGTTACTGCAGAAATGATATTAATCTAAAAAAGGAAAATATATGTTAATTATGTAAAGTTTATTACATGATCAATCTTTGGCATTTTCTTTCCACAATAAAGCTCAATAAATAGCATTGCAAATATCCCTGTGTCATCACTGAAAACAAGATTATCAGCAAACAGTTTATTTGATGACAGAAATGAAATACTGATAAATATCTTACATTATAGGATATGCACTTGGTAGTCTGGGATATGAAATCTCAAATGATGTAAATTCTTTATGAAATATTCCAGCACTCTTACATAGATGTTGAAATCTAGCAACCTACAAAAATAAATAATAGAAAGAAGATGAAAGAAATTAGGCATGAAACAATATATTTGAAAACAAAAAATTCAATGTTCAACTATTACCATGTCTTGGATAATGGGCTTTGTTCTCTCTGTTGTAAATTTGCGAGTTGGATCATAAAGAATAATGTTTTCTCGATAATATGTCAATACAAATCACACACCATCCATATTCAAGACAGGCAGGAAAGAAGAACTGCAAAAATGTTGAAGAAAAAGTAAAGTCATAACACTGAGAGAGATAATTCTAGAACATCACTAATTACATGGTAGAACATTACTTGTATACTAGTTGAACAACTTCATAACCAGCACAGAACATAAAAAAGTATGAATAATACTCAATCAAATAAATGCTAGAACATGACATGCCAAACCTAAGTGAACAATGTCATGTATACTTTGTGAATAAGAAAGTACTTGATAGAACATTCAAAAGTGATTAGACACACATATAAATTGTTTTTTCATTTACCATGTCACAATCCAAAAATCAAGATCTGAATGAATTCTGTAATTCAGCTTCAATGCTATCTCGATCTGATTTCTTCCTTACGGCAACCATGCAGCTTGTACTACAATAAAAAGATATAATAATGTGTAATTTACCGAGTAGAATGGAATTTTAAAATTAAAAAAACAAATTGTTGAGCAGTAAAGTAGCTTACCACTAAGAACGGTTGAATTATGATTTTCTTCACACGTGATCGGCATTCAACAACATCCAAATAGTTAGAGTTGAAAAGTTGGACAAAAATAGCCATGAAATCATCCATGACATCTGTTTCATCCATGACATCTGATCCGGTTACAAGTGAATCTCTAAATCTCTTGTATGTGCAATGGAATCCAAAAACCAAAACAAATACATGCCTACACAAAATGTTAAACAATTTAAACAACAAAAAAGACAAATTGATTGGAATCCGTAAAGTTAAAGAAGTACAATTAATTAGAGTGAAGAATTACATACGAGTTATGTGGATTGGAACCCTCAAGATTCTTGGAGACATATGTTCTATAAATATGCTCGACTTCCTTACTTGTGCTCAACTTTGTAGATATCGAATGATCATATATATTAGAGGCTCTCCTAGCCTTGAAAGCTTTTGAATAAGATGACATTGTTTTTGTATGCTGATAGGAATTAAATATAATTCAAGAACAGACATTGAAAAGGTGGTATATTTATATAAGTTGGAACTAGTATGTGAAAACTTATCTCGCTGATTGTTCTCAAACCTTGAAACTTCAAACTTGTAATGTTCTTGTAAGGTGTTTGTGAGATATGAAACATCTACAACATGTGCATTTTGTAGTGGACATCGAAACATAAATGAATATGTGAGTAATGATAGTATCATCTTTGTAATACTAGAGCATCGACAAAATAACAAAGCTCAGCATCATGCAAGTGACACGAGAACATCAGCATTCTTGTTGTACATAGGTAAAATTAAAAGATAGAATGTTACAGTATCAGAAACCATATAAGCAATATGAGAACATAACATGGTTAGTTATAGAACATCGCAATATTCATAGTTGAACATCAGCAAGAAAAGAAACAAAATCTTCATTAAAGTTGTACAAAGAATCACAATATTCATAGCTAAAGATCATGTACTTATTAAGACAATCCAATTTAAACATCTAATAAGTTAGCAACAATAACTTCTATGCAATGTTTGAATTGTATTCATTAGAGGTAATTTTAACAGCATAAAATGCATCAGTCACAACGAAATCATGTATTCATCAAAATGTTATCAGAAATACCCTCAATGACAATCCAATAGAACAGATCAAAGATGAAAACCTTTGATACTGAATGAAAGAAATAAAATTGTTTATGTTACGTAACCTTTGATAAGCCATAAACTTGATCTTCTGGATATGCTTCATCTCGGTCAGCAAGCAAGATTAGTTGAAAATCTTCAGTTTGAATATAAGAAGCCCGAGGAAGCTCATAACAAAGGTCATAACCAGTTCGCAAGAAATCCATGTAAACAATCTAGTAAGCAAAAAGAATAAGCAAAAATTAGTTGCGTAAACATTGTAATTTTTTTTAGCAAAAACTATAAGTGAAGTTACTTACAAACAAAACAGCAACGCAGCCATGAACACTAAATTTGTTTTGAATCGGAAATCCTTGATCATACGAATCAATAAAGCCCCGAAACTCCAGAATTTTTGAACCCAAGAAATCCAAGACATGAGAATTCCAATTGAAAGAGCTAATTTTGGAGACATCAACTAGACAACTCGATATTTCAGGTCAACATGATCTTCCAAAGCGGGACGAGAAGAGTTGAAATTGTTAACAAGACGAACCGTTGAATAAAACTAGTCTCATCATCATTATGAAGTAATGAGTGCATAAGAGCTTCTCCGGTTGTTATCGATTGATATTGATCCTTCAAACTCGGGCATATTTTAGTTTGTGTATCTGGACTCATCATAGATGACACAGGAATTCGTCCGGACGGAAAACCAAAAGCATAGTAAACCATGGATGGAGTAAACTTTATAACTCTATTCTTATGAGTGAACTGCATCGTAGGCACATGTGTATGCTGAATAATCCACTGTACAAGGCCACGAGGCACATCGAAAGATTTGATACTCAATAAACTTCCAAGATTATGTTTGATGAGGTAAGTTTTCTGAACTTCAGTTAGAGAGTTAACAGCATCATTGAGGAGATGAGACGAAAAATGGTTCTCAATTATTATTCCAGTATTGTTACAATCAGAATCCATATCTACAAAAAGTTTTTAAAAAAGTCACACATCAGTTTTTACCAGTAGAACATCAGCTACTTTGTACCAGAACAACAGCTTTCTACCAGCAGAACATCAGCTACTTGTAGTAGAACATCAACTTTGTGATAACAAAACATAATTGAATTTCACACAAAGCAATCACATTTTGTTTTCAGATACAATACTAGTACAGGGATAGATGGTCATAGTAGCAGGTGTTTGTATTGCTGCAATGGAGGTGCATAGGAACATTATGCTTTCATCATGATCCTCATTTGTTTCTGCTGATGAGTAGAGATCATTCAGAAATGGAATTACATCTAATTTAAAAGAATTTCAGTTTTTATAATAATGCAACATTCAGAAATAACAAGCATATGAGGTTGTCACATCTGAGCACAAAAGCACAAACACCCATTCATTTTCTTCACTGAATCTACTTAACTAATCATGTGTGTAAGACATGAGAGTTATTTACAGAAGAAGGATGTTATGTTATGTGTCATAAGAACATCCTAGCACTCAGGATAGAATATGATATGTTTACTTACAGAATAGTATAATATCTAAAACTGAACATGGTATAGTTACTAAGGACATCGAATTGAAAGATCCCTCCAAATAACCAACAAAAGGAAGAACACCATATTCTTTTGACACAGAAGACTATATTATGAAAAAACATCACATCCTAGAAATAGAACATCACAGTATAAAAAGAAGAAGAGCGCATAGTAGCATACAAAATGAGGTGGTCATGTATCTGAAATAGTAGATTTAGTACAGAAGACTATATTATGAAAAAACATCACATCCTCAAAATAGAACATCATGGAAAACATACACATCGTCTCGTCTAGAAAAAAAACAGGTAATAATAGCATATAAATATTAACAAAATGGTCATCATACATGACAGTTACTTCACAGACATTTCTACAAACACAACGTGTACAATCAATTCAATCGAACTAGATCCCAAGTTTGTAACGAACAGCCACCCGAATTTTCAATGAATCAATTTTAACATGCGAGACGTGTGGCTGCTAGTACCACAAGTCACGGCTTGGGGACAACCGCGAGGGTGAACGGCGGCGGCTGCTATTTGCCAGAGATCGGTGGGCAGAGGGCAGCAATGAAGAAACAGAGATCGTGGTGTAGGATGGTTACTAGTACGCAATGCAGATATGACCGACCTGGGGCAGCGGGTCCGCCGCCGTAGCCAGCCTGGGGGCTGCGGCTGAGCTCGCGATTGCCGGACTGGTTAGAGCGACGAGCCGCCGTTCATCGCAGCCCGGTGGTCGGAGGCCGGCCGACGAGCCGACGTCCGAGTTAAGAAAAACCAATCGTTCCCCACTCCCCCAGTCACCAACACGCAAGAACGAGGAACTGCCTTGCCTACTCTAGATTTTTCTTTTAGCAATGCCTCGCCGAGTCCGATAGGAGAATAAGAATCGATCAAAGCAATCTTGGGCCGAAAAGAATAATAAAAATGGGCGGCCGAGAAAAATATAAGAGAAATATAAAGTATTTTATTAAACTTTTATGTATCAAACTTGAAATATTTTGTCATCTCAATTTAAGACAAAATGACTTGTTATGAATAATTTCTATCCAAGTTCAAAAACAAGTTGATTCAAACAAAATTTATCTCGTGTTTTTGAAGGAAGGTAGTATATTAGATGAGGGCTTAGGAAATTTATAAAAATTGCCAAATTTTTATTCAATGAGAGGAACAATGTTAGTAAGAAAATGTTCTACCTAGAAATATATGATGTTCTACGTAGCAATATTTGATGTTCTATAAATAAAGCTCCAATGTTCTCCAAAGTAATAATAAAATGATTCAATTTTGCAAGAGGTGAACATGATATATGTGTCAAGGTGACTCAAATTTAATAAACTTTGATGTGATTCCATTAACTTGTACAAAATTCGGATTTCTCTAAGTATACTAGCTTAGAGGTGAATATACACATTTGTGTACACTCAATTTAAATTGCTCTCGAGATTTTTTTAAAATTGCTTTATTCTCTTTTTTAAAAGGAAGTATATTCAATGAGAGGAACAACGCTAGTAACAAAGAAACATCAATGTTCTAGCTAGTAAAATATGATGTTCTACGTAGTAAAACATTGATGTTGTAAAAATCGAACTCCAATGTTCTCGAAAATAATAATAAACAGAGATTCAATTTTGCAATAGGAGCACATGAGATCTGTGTCAAGGTGACTGATGCGACTCCATTAACATGCACAAATTTCTGATCTTCTCTAAGTATACTAGCTCAGAAGTGAATATACACATTGGTGCACAGTGAATTACAAATAGTATAGGCATAATACTGTCCAAGCCGTAAAATCGATGCAAAGCACTTTTGGCACATTACAAAACCATCTAAGCACCAAATTCTGCAAGTACAACCTCGTTGTTGTCATGTTTGATGAGTCTGTGTGCAATAACTTTGCGAAACTCGGAAACATCATTCTGTTAACATTGAAAAAACTTTTTATTAGAGAAAAAAAACACTAAATCCAGTGCTAATATAGTAAACAGCACATTATGAAAATGGAAAACCTAGGAATAAAAAGAACACAAATATAAATAAGAGAGAAAGAGAACATACTTGGTTAAATTTCATTGGGGTTTTGCCATCAAAATTTTCAGCATATATCATGACGTACAACCCACAGTCGTAGCTGCAGAGACAAGGATGAAATGGAGAATTATAATACAGAAAAGGTGTTGTAGTGATAAGCAAGATAATATCATTAACAAATTACTTATTGCTCTGCTGAGGACACTCGGGAGGGTCTTTCTCGAAGTCAAGTAATGGCTTGTCAAATATTTTGGCTAAGCGGCAAGTTGTTTGGAAATTTGTAACATGTGATAGAACATTGATGGAGAACCACTATTATGATAAAGATAAAGATACAATTTTGAAGAATCAAACACATATAATAGGTGAATGACATTTTACGAACAAAAAAGGATTGGTAAGAACACATATAATTTTGGCTTCAATAAAACACCAGAAGCAAAATAATATGCAAAACAGGTATTTAGTAAGAGTATATGAAAAAAATGTATTAACAGAATATCACATTCCTATTACAGAACATCAACTCATTTCTAATATAACATCAGCTTCCTAGTACCCGTAACATCGCTTCCTACTACCGTAACATCGCTTCCTACTACCAGATTTGATATTAATTAACCCGAATTGCAAGCTGAATTCAAATTAAAGTGTTACTTTTTATTTAGTAATAGAATACAAAAGTAAGTAATAGAACAAAGACATTGCTACTAGCAGAACATCATCTTTTTAATACCACAACATCAGCTTCCTACTACCGAACATCACATGTTTAGCAAAAACAAAATATTATCTTAGGAATATGAGGTTCTCACATGTAAGCACAAACACCTATTGTGGAAAGTCAGCATGTAAACATGGATGCATTTATGTTATGAAAAATCAACATCATCTAAAAAACATATAAAGAATAATTGTACACAACAAAAACATTGTTGCTTAAAGAGCATTACAAATATTTGAGAACAAAAGATTGTTGCTTACAGAGCATCACAATATCCATAGCTCAAGTTCATATACTAAGACAATGCAAATGAAACACAATAATCAACTAGGAAACTGTAGGTAATTTTTAATTTCTTCTATGCCATGTTTGAATTATATTCATTAGGTGGCTATTTTAACCACACAAAATTCATATCAATCACAAGGAATTATCTATTCATCAAATGTTATGAGAAATGCTAAGAAAAATATGACAGTTACTTACAGAAGAAGAATGTAATGGTCTGTGTCATGAGAACATTATAGCATTCATATTAGAACATGATATGTTTACTTATAGAACACCACTACAATATCTAAAACTGAACATGATATAGTTATTAAGGCTATGGATTTGAAGAATCCCTCCAAAATAACCAGCAAAAGGAAGAACAGTATATTGTTTTGACATAGGTGAATGACATTTAACAAACAAAAAAGGAATGGTAAGAAAAATATACCACATTTGTAATTAAAATATCTCTCGCTATCGCCTCTGGAATTTTAGCGATGAGAAAAAGTTGATTGTGGTGTGTAGTAAATTCACAACAAGAAGAATCCAATGTGATGCTTCATGATCATTTGAATAGCAAATTGGAAAAAGCAGCTGTGAAAATTGACAAGACTTGTTAACATTGAATAATAAGGAATCTTAGATCTTACGAAATGATTTATAATTGTTTGAATATACTAGATCAGCCTTATTAATGACATATTCATTGTCAACCCGCTTCAACTCTTTCCTTAGACGATCAGGTTCAAACTTTTCAATACTTTCACTAAGCTTTTTCTGAAAAGGTAGTAAGGAAGTCAAATGCTCAGATAACATATCTAATTCCATATTAGAAATTGAATTGTATAGGAAGTGAAATCGAATTTATAAGTATTTCAGTTTTATAATAAAGCAACATTCGAAATAACAGTAACATCATGAGTCTATTACTGAACATCATGTGTCTACTAGTAGAACATTAATTACTCAAATCGAGAAAATAACATGGTTACTTAGAGAACATCACAATATATGTAGTCAAACAAAAAATAGTTACTAATGATGTCAAAGGCAGGACATTCCTCTATAAAATCGGGCATTGCTCCATCAAAAAAAAAAGTTCTTCCAATCTCATTTTAAGATTTTAAAGAAAGCAATATCAAAAGGAAAACTTCCTAGAGCTTCATTCCAAGTTTGAAAACAGAAACAGAAAGTAACACTAGATGAAAAGGAAAGACACATATTTGCGAGAGAAACACAAAGCAATCACATTTTGTAAGTATTTATAGGTATTTCAGTTTTATAATAAAGCAACATTCAAATCAACATTCGGGTATATGAGGTTGTTACATCTCGAGCACAAACACCCATTTATTTTCTTCAATGAATTTACTTAACTAATCATGTGTGCTTGAATAAAACACCGAACAAAATAATATGCAAAACAGTTATTTAGTAAGAGTACATGAAAAATGTATTAAAAGAATATCACAATGCTAGTACGAACATCAATTCTCTACTAATAGAACATCGCTTCCTACTACCAAACATTAGCTTCCTACTACCAGAACATCAGCTTCGTACTACCGTTTGATATTAATTAACCCGAATTGCAAGCTGAATTGAAATTAAAGAGCAACTTTTTATTTAGTAATAGAACACAAAAGTAAGTAATAGAACAACATATTGCTACTAGCGAACATCATCTTTTTAATACCACAACATCGCTTCCTACTACCGAACATCACATGTTTAGCAAAAACAAATTATTATCTCAGGAATATGAGGTTCTCACATGTAAGCACAAACACCTATTGTGGAAAGTCAGCATGTAAACATGGAGGCATTTATGTTATGAAAAATCAACATCATCTAAAAAACATATAAAGAATAATTGTACACAACAAAAACATTGTTGCTTAGAGAGCACCACAAATATTTGAGAACAAAAGATTGTTGCTTACAGAGCATCACAATATCCATAGCTCAAGTTCATATACTTACTAAGACAATGCAAATGAAACACAATAATCAACTAGGAATAGTAGGTAATTTTTAATTTCTTCTATGCTATGTTTGAATTATATTCATTAGGTGGCTATTTTAACCACACAAAATTCATATCAATCACAAGGAATTATCTATTCATCAAATGTTATGAAAACTGCTAAGAAAGATATGGTAGTTACTTACAGAAGAAAGGATGTTATGGTCTATGTCATGAGAACATTATAGCATTCATATTAGAACAATATGTTTACTTATAGAACACCACTACAATATCTAAAACTGAACATGATATAGTTACTAAGGCTATGGATTAGAAGAACAGTATATTGTTTTGACATAGGTGAATGACATTTAAATATGTACTCTTTTTTAAGATGATCGAGTTCAAAGTTTGCAATACTTTCACTAAGCTTTTTATGAAAAGGTAGTAAGGAAGTCAAATGCTCATTAACATATTAAATCGACTCTTACAAAAGTAAGTAATGCAAAAAAAATGACTTACGCTCAAGAATGGAGAGAAACATATTTTTCTCCCGTTGTTTCGATGTTCGGTAGCTTTTTTAGAATTTATGTTCAATGACCGAGCAAAAACTGCCATAACATCATCAATGATATGACCTCTCGGGCTTCAATGAATTCCGAAGAGCCTCATATGTGCAATGAAAATCGGGAAAGATAACAATAGGAGGCCTAACAAAAAGTAGAAATTTAATACATGATACAAGGAAATGAATGAACTGATGAACGAATGATTTGTTCATGGGCAGATACTTACGACTCTGCAAAATTCTTCCCTTTCATAAAGTCACTTCTTATGTATTTAGAATATGTGGCTGTAACATATGCAGGTGCTTTATATGTGAAGGATTGTTCATTTATTTTAGCAGCCCTCTTTTGTCTCTTTCGCATCTGGATTACACTTGAACGAGTGCGCTTCTTTGAAACTACAGTAAATGAAGAAACAAATTGGAAAAAGAGAAGATCTCGCTAGACAAGTCATTAGCAAAAGTAACAGGCAATAGAACTAGTACAAGAGATGCACAAAAGGTGAATACATGTTTTTAGACCATGTTTATTACAACAAGGTCGACATAATAAAGAATCGAAAAAAATAACATATGTTTCCAAAATTTGCTGAATTTAAAAACATGCAAATCTATATATATGAAATATATCATATACGTGAGTAAGATAATAAAATGAACTTGGAGATATTTTGAAATCTATAATAAAGTACAGAGCGAGATGAAATTATAGGAAATCATAATGTGAGAAGGGTTTACCGAAATTGTGGACTCGGAATTTTGACAATTCAAATGTTCAACAGACTTGACTGGAGTAGTCTCGGCATAATTTATTGCAATTTGAATACCAGCTAAAGTTTCATCCATTTTGGTTTGTAAAAGTATTTCACATAATATGTAAATTATACTAAGAGATTGTCAAAAAAATATCAATAGAAATCAAGTTGAACATTGTATGTGATGGAACATAGAGTTATATTGTGCAGGACATCACATAGGTGCTGGGTGAACATCACATATGTCAAGTGCTTAAAAAGAAACAGTATACATACCAACATATGAAATAGTTCACATACATTTTCAGGTAGAGTTGAATGTGGTTCACAAAGCTCGGATTTTTGAGCATTTTCATTTTCAAAAGTAACCATCGATAGTAGAACATGACATTGAAAAAATAAAATAGGAAATGTCAACTCACGAGATATATAAGTCTCTTTGCCTCGCCAAAATTTTATCACTGGGTGGTGGACCTTGATGATGTGGCGCAAGAGTATCATGGTCATCGGTTTGTAAAACATTGTCATCATTGCACTCGAAAATGGAAGAAAACAAAAAGGAGGAAAAGGATGTGATTTAAATGTACTCTATAAAAGCAAGAAATACATGATGGATATTAATGAAGTTGAAACATGCCTTGATAGTTTGGTTGTTATCCAAAGAGTTGGCAGATGAGGATAGACCAATATCAGTGTCTTTTCTCTGAGACTAAAGAGAAAGCATAAGTGTAAGCTCAAAAACAAAAAACAACTCCGGTGCAGAGCAGAAATTGTGGACTTAGAATTTTGACAAATTCAAATGTTCAACTAACTTGATGGAGTAGTCTCGGCATAATTTATTGCAATTTGAATACCAGCTAAAGTTTCATCTATATTGGTTTGTAAAAGTATTTCAAATAATATGTAAATTATACTAAGAGATTTAAAAAAAGGATGCAAAAAATATCAATAGAAATCAAGTTGAACATTGTATGCGATGGAACATATAGATATTGTGCAGGACATCACATAGGTGCTGGGTGAACATCACATATGTCAAGAGCTTAAAAGAACAGTACACATACCAACATATGAAACAGTTCACATACATTTTCAGGTAAGTTGAATGTGGTTCACAAACCTTGGATTTTTGAGCATTTTCATTGACAGAAGAGGATGGACCAATATCAGTGTCTTTTTTGTGAGACTGAAAAGAAAGCACAAGTGTAAGCTAAAAACAAAAAAACAACTAGCCCTGATTCTGGTAAAAGGTTACAATATAAAGGAGATCATCATCCATTGTCTAAGATATAGAACATAGTAAGATATTATGGAAAGGTACAGAACATAGCATGTGTAAGTTATAGAACATAGAATGATATTGTGGATAAATTTCTAGTTTTAAGCTATTGGAACATCATGTGAATAGAACATTAGAAGCCAACATGGTGAATATTACTTATCTCAAGAGGCTAAGAACAATACACAGAGCAAATAAGTAGCATATGAAAATGTAACATCTCGGCATACAACCAAATCACATTCCAAAAATAAAAAAGGAAATGTTAACTCACGATATATGAGCCTCTTTGTCTCGTAAAAATTTCATCACTAGGTGGTGGACCTTGATGATGTGGCTCAAGAATATCATGGTCACCAGGTTTTTGAAACATTGCCATCATTGCACCGAAAATGAAAGAAAAACAAAAAGGGGGAAAAGGATGTGATTTAAATGTACTCTAAAAGCAAGAATTACATGATGGATTTAATGCGGTTGAAACATGCCTTGATAGTTTGGTTGTCATCCAAAGAGTTGACAGATGAGGATGGACCAATATCAGTGTCTTCTTTCTGAGACTGAAAAGAAAGCACAAGTGTAAGCTAAAAACAAAAAACAACTAGCCCTGATTCTTGTAAAAGGTTACAATAGAAAGGAGATCATCATCCATTGTCTAAGATATAGAACATAGTAAGATATTATGGAAAGGTACGAACATAGCATGTGTAAGTTATAGAACATAGAATGATATTGTGGATAAATTTTTAGTTTTAAGCTATTGGAACATCATGTGAACAGAACATCAGAAGCGTACATGGTGAATGTCACTTATCTCAAGAGGCTAAGAACAATACACAGAGCAAATAAGTGGCATATGAAAATGTAACATCTGGCATACAACCAAAATCACATTCCAAAAATAACAAAGGAAATGTTAACTCACAGATATATGAGCCTCTTTGTCTGTAAAAATTTCATCACTGGGTGATTGACCTTGATGATGTGGCTCAAGAATTTTAGGGTCACCAGATTTTGAAACATTGACATCATTGGACTAAAAATGGAAGAAAAGCAAAACGGGGTAAAGGATGTGATTTAAAATGTACTCTATAAATGCAAGAAATACTTGATGGATATTAATGCAGTTGAAACATGCCTTGATAGTTTGGTTGTCATCCAAAGAGTTGATAGAAGAGGATGGACCAATATCAGTGTCTTTTTTCTGAGACTGAAAAGAAAGCACAAGTGTAAGCTAAAAACAAAAAACAACTAGGCCTGTTTCTTGAAAAAAGTTATAATAGGAAACTAGCATCTAATATAGAAGGGAATGTGAAATTAGTGTCAAAATGATCCTGGAGATCATCATCCATTGTGGATAAAATGCTAGTTATAGGCTATTTGAACATCATGTGTAAGGTATAGAACATAGAATGATATTGCATAGAACATTACAGAGGTACAGGGTGAATATCAATTATATCAAGAGCCTAAGAACATCAAGGTACCTTATATAGATCGACAGAGAGGTTTCTCAAACATCTTCTAAATATAGGAATCAAACCATCTTGAAGACGTCTCTCAATTGAAGTTTCAACCTCAGTTTCAACAAATAGACCAGTTACTTCAGCAAGTAAAGTATCATAATGCTGGGAAACTACAGGTTCAATTGTTTCAGGAAGCTATGAAAAAATGAAACAAGTTACATAAATTATATGTATTGTTTTGAAACTTTGAACGCTAGTATCATAAGAAAAGGATAACTTACGTCAAATGGCGAAAGTGGATTTATGGGACAACCACCGAAGGAGTTTGTTCATCATCTCGAAAAAGCAAAGAAGACATGATATAACAGGACTTTGTTCCTCAGCATCATTTGTATCAGAATCATTATCTTGTCCAATAGGTTCATTCATGTTTGCTCCAGCAGCAACATCATCGAGACCACGAGCATAAGGTGTGGTAGAGAAATATCGGAACTACAAATTAACATGGAATGATAATAAAAAGGTCAATTAACAAACTAAATACATAATCATCTCGGGGAAAAAAATCGTTACTTACCGAAACTATGCCAAATTCAGTACGCTCAGATACTGGGAATCTAACATGATCAGCTTGACAAACATAAGCAAAGTCCTCTGTTTTGACATGGCAAAATCGAGGCAGTGCATATGAGATGGCATGAACATCGCCGAAATCAGTGCTCAGATTTGGAAAATCCATGTAGACAACCTTTGAGAAAGCAGGAAGTAAAATGAATCAATAACACCATACAGAGAATTGTAGCAGCATTAACATATTAAGCAGGAAGTAAAATGAATCAATAACACCATACAAAGAATCGTAGCAGCATTAACATATTAAGCAGTTTTAGAGAGAAGATAGAATGCTCACCGCAAGCAATGGCAGACAGGAGCCATAGGTGTGAGAGCTGTTTTGTTTTTTAGCATCTGAAGACTGAACATAGCTTTGGAATCGCTTAATCTCGGTCTTGATATAATCAAAAGCATATCCAGCCCAGTCATACTCAAGTATTTGATCTGGTCTCATGAGATAGTTAAGAAGGTGAATTTCCAAAGAGTTCTGAGAATTTGGTGCAATCATGGTTGAAAGAGCAACTATGAAAAAATGGCGCATGAAAGCTTCTTCATTATGCTCTTTAAGACACAACTCAATAGCTTTGCGGATACTAGGCTTACTCTGACCATCTTCACTGTAATCAAGTTCAACCGAATTCGCTTCCTTGACCAAGTCACAGGTACATTACGATATCAACTCGGAGTATCACCACATAAGAACCCCAAAATTTGCTTCATCATTGTTTTACTGAACCTTATGCATTTAGTTCCAAACTGGAACTCATTAATACCCATCTGAAAGTTCCTCATTATGAAATCCAGGAGTGGCATAGGAACAGTGAATACTGACAGATTGAGAAAATGACCAAGTCCATGAGCTCTGAGTAAATCCTTTCGGTCATCTGCAAGTTTATCACAAAGCTCTTTGACCCGCTTTGTGCAAAAACGGAGCTTGATAGATCACCTTTGGCCATTTTATCCCTACAAATGGAATTAGATAGGAATTGAAATCAAATTTAAAAGTATTTTAGTTTTATAATAAAGCAACATTCGTAAATAGCGAAATAACGGTATATGAGGTTGTCACATCGAGCACAAACAACCATTCATTTTGTTCAGTGAATCTACTTAACTAATCATGTGTGCTTCAATAAAACACGAGAAGCAAAATAATATGCAAAACGGGTGTTTAGTAAGAGTACATGAAAAAATGTATTAACAGAATATCACATTCCTATTGCAGAACATCAACTCATTTCTAATATAACATCAGCTTCCTAGTACAAGAACATCAGCTTCCTACTACCAGAATATCAGATTCCTACTATCAGAACATCAGCTTCCTACAACCAGAACATCAGCTTCCTACTACCAGATTTGATACTAATTAACCTGAATTGCAAGCTGAAATTCAAATTAAAGAGCAACTTTTTATTTAGTAATTGAACACAAAAGTAATAGAACAGCACATTGCTACTAGTAGAACATCATCTTTTTAATACCACAACATCAGCTTCCTACTACCAGAACATCACATGTTTAGCAAAAACAAATTATTATCTCAGGAATATAAGGTTCTCACATGTAAGCACAAACACCTATTGTGGAAAGTCACCATGTAAACATGGAGGCATTTATGTTATGAAAATCAACATCATCTAAAAACATATAAAAAACATTGTTGCTTAGAGAGCATCACAAATATTTGAGAACAAAAGAGTGTTGCTTACAGAGCATCACAATATCCATAGCTCAAGTTCATATACTTACTAAGACAATGCAAATGAAACACAATAATCAACTAGGAACAGTAGGTAATTTTTAATTCCTTCTATGCCATGTTTGAATTATATTCATTAGGTGGCTATTTTAAGCACACAAAATTCATATCAATCACAAGGAATTATCTATTCATCAAATGTTATGAAAACTGCTAAGAAAGATATGGCAGTTACTTACAGAAGAAAGGATGTTATGGTCTGTGTCATGAGAACATTATAGCATTAATGTTAGAATATGATATGTTTACTTACAGAACACCAGTATAATATCTAAAACTGAACATGATATAGTTACTAAGGCTATGGATTTGAAGGATCCCTCCAAAATAACCAGTAAAAGAAAGAACAGTATATTCTTTTGACACAAAAGACTACATTATGAAAAAACATCACATCCTAGAAATATTATAGTGGCCGTGTGACACGGACATCGGAGTCTTGTGGTTTGACCGGTAGAAGCGGCTTGCCTTGGGGACACTACATGAAACATGCCAAAATGAAAAGTAACATTACGAGTTACCTAATAGTAAAATAGGTGGTCATGCATCTGAAATAGCAGCATATAAATATTAACAAAATGGTCATCATACATGACAGTTACTACACAGACATTTCCACAAACACAACATGTGCAATCAATTCAATCGAACTAGATGCCAAGTTTGCAAACACCCCGCGAGGGTGAAGTGCTGCGGCGGCTATTTGCCGCAGATGGGAGGGGAGAGGGCAGCAAGGAAGTAACATAGATGGAGGTGGAGGAGGATTACCTATAGGCGATGCAGATGGCCGACCTAGAGCAGCGGGTCCACCGCCGTGGCCAGCCTGGGGGGCTGCTGCTGCGCTCGCGATTGTTGGCCGGCCTGGTACTTGAGCGACAAGCGGGCGTTCGTCGCGTCATAGAGTGGCCGAACGCCGTTGAGTTCGGCCGCCGCGGAGGTCCTTTGCCGCCGACCTCCGCCAAACGGGCGGCCGTCCTTCCCAACTCCCCGCTCTAAAACCACCCTCTCGCACTCCCCACTCACCCAACGCAAGAATGCACTTTATTCCCTTTATTAGTTTGGACGTATATGGGCCGCGCGAGAAGATAAGAGGAGTATCATCCAAAATGCCTTCTGAACTCTTTTTCTTTGTTATAAACAAAAATTTTTTAGGCCGTCTAAACATCACTCATGCAAGGAATAGCAGAACATCATGAACTAATGCAAGGAATAGCAGAACATCGTGAACATGGCAAAAGGGACATGGGGCGCCTGGATATAAAAGTTCCATGGCAGAACATCGCTTCGTTGCTTGAGTGATGTATTTCTGATTTTTTTAGAAAGAGGTAGTATATTAAATGAAGGACAAGAGCAAAAGGCCCAAGCCTAACAAATTATTAGAACATCATGTGTAGTAGTAGATCACAACTTGTATACAAGGACATCTAATGATACATAGCTGAACATTAAGGTTCTTCAGAACTCTTGTTACAACAATGTGAAAATATATCATCCAACATTCACACAAGTACCATATATATACTACATAGGCTCCTAGAAAATAAATATTACATAGGCTTTTGCTTGAATAGTACACAGCTCTTGTTGAAACATTTCAACCAAAACCAAGAAGCAAGTTCAAAAGTATATCCAACTACAGTTTCCTGCTTGGATATTTCATAGAATTAAATCCCCAAGTCTATCAAACTAGAATCTCCTGCTTGCATATTAGGAAGATTTAAAACTATCATTGTTTGCATGATTGATGATCCTATGTGCAATGACTTTACGAAACTCATCAAGGTCAACCCGACAAGAATAACAAAAAAAATATCATACATTTATAAAGGTTATTGGATGAGAAACAAGTGAAAGAATATGTGAAAACAAAACACTTAACATACTTTTGTTAAGTTCTTCATTTTCTCCCCATCAAAATATTCAACAACCATCATGGTATAAACTCCACAAATCGAATTTGCAAGAGAAGCAAATTTATATATGGAATTATAATTTTCAAAAATTAATGTAATGCGAGAATAATAATACCTCTCTCAAAAAAAGGAAGCATATAAGAAACATCATCATATTTTTGTAATCGTCATTTAAAGATTTTGGCTTGTCGGCAAATTCTTGCGAAATTTGACAACTGAAAAAAAAGATTTTTATTTAAAACTCAGAACATGATGCGACTAAAAACTTAACATCAAAATAAAGAAAAAAATAAAAGAAAATGATGATTAAATTTACCACAGTTTTTCGAAGTGGAATTGAGTCAGTATATGGCCACGATGATTCCTGGAAAAGGTGTACCTTCTTGTGACGCAAATTACAGCATAGGACAAACCAATACATTGTATTATACTCCTCAAAACAAAATGGGAAGAAAAGCTACAAAAGATTAAAAAAATGGTTAAATGTGAGAATCGTGTTGTAACCTTATAAAGAATATCGACACCAACTAATAACTACATAGCATACCGATCAGGCGTTCGTAATGCTAAATTGCTTATCAATCGCCAAGAGTTGGGTTTTTACGTCATCGGGCCGAGAACTTCCCCATTTCATACCAAGCTCGAGCTATGTAATTAGCATATAAAACAAATATTCGGATAAAAAATTCATATACATGTGAGAAAATGAAAAAAGATGTGAAAGGAACTTACTCCTATGATTGTTGGAAAACAAATCTTGGATATATTACTCCTGTTTTCTGGTTGATATCTATTGTCCAGATTAATTACTTGTGCAAAAATGTCCATAACAGTTGGAGAAATAAAGCCTCTAGGTCTCAATGAATCACGTAGATGTCCATACGAGCACTTGACACAAAAATACTAGTTAGACACACATCAAAAATACTAGTTAGACACACATCAAACAGAATCTGCTATTTGAATATGACTTGCAAATTTTTTATAGGTAGTGTTCATGTACCTTTCCAAGATCAATAGGTCTTTCAAGTGGAATAGAAGCCTGAGAATTGTTACCTTCGTCATTTGGCTATGAAAAACAATGAATATTAGAAAAGGACACCAATCAATTGCTGAAGATGACAAGAACATTGTTAAAAAATGATGGGAGCTCACATATTTATTCTTTTTGCTTTGAAAACCATTATCATCATCGAAGATGCTTCATGTATATCATTAGCACAATTTGTCCCATCATCGTCATCGAAGATGTTTCATTTTTATCATTATCTCGAAAAGCCCAAATACTAGCATCATTGGTCTAAGATTGATAGCAAAAATGAGTTAACGGATTAGAACAACAATGAGTAGGCACAACACGACTAGTTTTGTAAGGTTGATGTACCTTTCCAATAGAAGCTTTGTCATGTGCAATAGAAGTCACACATTTGTCACCTTCCTGAGTTTTCTGTGAATATCAAAGAACAATACTGGAGAGTTGGCTCAAAAATAGAAAGTAAAAGAACAAGAGATCTAAAGGGAATATATCCTATTCAAAATTTGTAACCAATAGGTACCTTCTCAGGTCTTTTCCTTCTTTTATAAATGTGGTGGATTGGTGTATTGCAACGCTTCTTTGGAGTTACTATATAAAAGGAATATTAATGAAATTCTATTCAATATTAATAATTTAAAACAAACAACCACAAAAAATATCATAGGCATAGTAAGATTTACCGGACAAGTAGATTGCACAGCAGCTTTGTCACTTGCCTATCAATTAATATGAAAACAATCACTAGTTGAACAAACACAAGAAAAATTAATGAAACAAGAACCTAGGACATCAGTTTATAGAGCTCACAGATTTATCATCTTGGCTAGGCAAAGGTTTAACATTCTTATCAGAATGTGCTGCATGCATGTCATCATCATGACTATTATTGTTCTCAGGACTAGTAGAACCAACAGATTTGTCAGCTTCCTCTCTTTCCTGTCAGAATCATTGGAAAATACAAAAGAACATCAATCAACACAACTAGAACACCGCCTGTCTATTATTTGAGCATGGATTATAAGATGTCTAAAAGCAGGTGATGAGAGCTCACAGTTTTATCACCAGTGTCATCACAATAGTCTACATGCATATCATGATCATCATTGTTTCCCAAATGTTGATCATTCACATCATAATTTGCTCCATCTGTCAAATCATCATCATTATTGTTCTAAAAATGATGCAATTACAAGATTAAAATTCATTGTAAGCATTAGAACACTAGAACATCAATTAGTAAGCATTAGAACATCAATGGGTATTATACAGAACACTAGGACCTAGGACATCAGTTTATAGAGCTCACAAATTTATCAACTTGGCTAGGCAAAGGTTTAACATTCTTATCAGAATGTGCTGCATGGATGTCATCATCATGACTATTATTGTTCTCAGGACTAGAACCAACAGATTTGTCAGCTTCCTCTCTTTCCTATCAGAATCATTGGAAAATACAAAAAGAACATCAGTCAACACTACTAGAACATCGCCTGTCTATTATTTGAGCATGGATTGTAACGTGTCTAAAAAGCAGGTGATGAGAGCTCACAGTTTTATCACCAGTGTCATCACAATGGTCTACATGCGTATCATGATCATCATTGTTTCCCAAATGTTGATCATTCACATCATAATTTGCTCCATCCGTCGAATCATCATCATTATTGTTCTAAAAATGATACAATTACAAGATTAAAATTCATTGTGCATGCCCACATATGTCATCTTGCACTCAACTTTAGATTAAAAAGTCAGGTACCTCCTCAGGGGATACATGTACTCTTGCTGACAGTTGTTGCTCAAGTTGAAAAACTTTCTCTTGTAAAATTTTTATCTCTGCATTCTGCAATTCATAGAAGTTTTTGGATCAGTCTTGAAGAATCTAAAAAGAGAAGAAAAAAGGAGAAAGAAGAGAGAGAGAGAGAGAGAGAGAGAGAGAGAGAGAGAGAGAGAGTGCCTTATTGTGTACTTCATTCGTAGAGCACGATTCTCGCCTAAATTTAACTGTCTCAAAAAAAAAGGACAAAGAGTTGTTAAACAGCAGTTATAGGTATTTTAGTTGGATAGAGCAACAAGTACTAGTACAAATAGGATTACCTCCAACTTACAATCCTTATCAACACAATCAGCAGTTAGTTTTTGAATAGGCTGTTGTCACAACACTAAATGTGTTAGTAGTAAATAGATAAAGATTGCAGAAATGAATGCATATGGTGCACACATCACCTGCTCCATTTCAACAATGTATGCATTAGCAACTGATGCATCACTTGCCTATCGGCAACAAATAAACAGTTCAAAAATGTAGTTGAGCAACACATGCCAAAATTGAGTAAATCAGAAGTAGAAGATCAATCAAAATTGACATAGAACATCACTAACACAAAAAGTAAAAACATCATTTGGCTATGAAAAACAATGAATATTACCGACAGGCTAGTAATGTACAAGATGAATCAAAATTGACATAGAACATCACTAACATGATGAGAGTACATTTTTAAAAAGAATTAGCAAATAGTAGATAAACTTCAATTGAATACTTTGTATAAAAAATGATGAGAGCTCAATATACCTTTGACTGACAAGAAGTACATTTCCCTTGATTTTTCAATAGATCACAAGAGAGACTAGCAAAAGATTTTGATAATAATGCACCCCGAGTTTTTAGAACAAGATTCATAATCACCAAGTATTGAAGTTACTTTAGAAACTAATTTTGCATAATGTTCGCCAACTATAGGCTGAATAGAATCGGGGACCCGTGATAAAAAAAGTTAGGAACAAGTCAAAAATGATATCTGAATCTACAAATAATAATTGAAATGAAAGCCCTTACGTCGAAAGCAAGCAGTAGTAGGTAAATCTCCAAAGATCGAACAACTAGTTCCACCTTTTCCAACCTTACAAATAACAAGGGCATTACCACCAGTTCCATTATTGTCAACATCATGTTCATCCTCAATCAGCTTGCTTGTACCGGGAGTATCATGAACCACTATTTGATATGGAGTGCTAGAGCAAGGTTGGAACTACAAAAGCCCAAAAACAACAGAGGAAATAAAACATTTTTCAAAATTATCACAAATCATATATACAAAATGAACAACTAAAAATAGAGGAATTCAAGACCAAAATTATATGCGACCAATGAACAAGTAAAGATATGTATCATTCAAAAATGATTACTTACTCTAACTACTCCAAATTGAATATACTCGATATTGGAAATGTAACACGGTCAACTTCGAAACATGAGTGAAATCTTCTATTTTGACATTGCAGAAACGGGGCAGTCCATATGAGATGACATGAGCATCCTCGAAATCAGTGCTTAGATCCAAAAAATCCATGTACACAACCTTTCCAAGAAAAAGCAAAGAAAAAATTAAATTAGTAACATGCAATACAAATGAACCAAAAAACAGCAACATCATATCAACTAAGTTATTAAGAATGCTCACCGCAAGCAAGGGCAAACAGGAGCCATAGGTATGAGTCTTGTTTTGAAGTTCAGGATCTGATAACTGAAGATAGCTTTGGAATCGCTTAATCTCTGTCTTGATATAATCAAAAGCATATGCAGCCCAGTCATACTCAAGTATTTTATCTGGTCTCATGAGATAGTTAAGAAGGTGAATTTCCAAAGAGTTCTGAGAGTTTGGTGCAATCATGGTTGAAAGAGCAACTATGAAAAAATGGCGCATGAAAGCTTCTTCATTATGCTCTTTAAGACACAAATCGATAGCTTTTTGAATGGAAGGCTTGGCACGACCAACATTATAATCAACAGCACATATGTTTGCTAGCTCAACCAACTCAGAAGGTACATTGCTGATATCAACGGGGACATCACCACATGAGAAACCCAAATTTTTCTTGACCATATCTCTAGTGAATCTGATTGACTTATTACCAAACTGGAATTCATTAACATTCAACTGAAAGTTCCTCATTATAAAATCCAGGAGTGGCATAGGAACAGTGAATACTGAGAGATTGAGAAAATGGCCAAGTCCATGATCTCTGAGGAATTCGTTTTGATCCTCTTTAAGTTTACCACAAAGCTCTTTGACCCGCTTTGTGCAAAAGCGAAGCTTGACGCGATCACCTTTGGCCATTTTATCCCTAGAAATGGAATTAAACAGGAAGTGCATGAAAAAAAATATGTGCTTAAATCATGAGGTTGTCATATCTGAGCAAAACGGGTATTCGCATAACAGTATATGAAAATATGTATTAACAGAATATCACATTGCTAGCACGAACATCAACTCCCTACTATTAGACCATCACCCACTTACTACCAGGACACCAGCTTTCTAATACCAAATTTGATATTAATTAACCCGAATGTCAAGATGAATTCAAATTGAAGACCAACTTTTATTTAGTAAGAGAACATGAAAATATGTATTTATAGAATATCACATTGCTAGTATAGAATATCAACTCCCTACTAATAGAACATCACCCACTTACTACCAGGACATCAACTACATTATGTTAAAATCTGTGAGTGATATTATCTCGAGAGATTTTTGTAGTTTCCTAACATGTCATTATACACTCCATGCAAGGCTTTACTGCTCTATTTGAGACATCAAAATTTTTAAAAGTCACCTAACCATTTGTCCGAAATAACAAAAATAATAAGAAATGGTCTTTTCAAATATTTCAACATGAAAATCAGCATTACAGTCATACCATATTCTTAACACAAATTATTCTTAAAATAACTAGGAGTTTGTGTGGATATTTGAGAAACTGACCTCAAAAGCTTGCTTAAGGTACTCAAGCTCCTTGTCTAGTTCATTGATTGCCTGGGTGTAGGTCTGTGCTGGGGACGAGTAGCTGGTAGTATGGATCTGTCCATGCAAGAAAAATTAGACAGATGAATAAGATAATGAAGTGAAACAGAAGAAACATCACATAATTCGTAGGCTGAGATTAACATCACAACATGATTCCTGTTAGAATAGGAGCCTCATAATTAATCTTTGTTGTGTTCATAACGAGTTATTATTAAGTTATTTATCAACACAGTAAAGAATGAAATCTATCTGTGGTAAGCATTGTTCAGTGAAGTCCACACCATGTTGGATATGAATAGTTTGAAAAATACTAATATGGAAACACATGAGGATTGATAATTTTGTGATTTGTAACTCTAAAAGAATAGGTTTATTTGCATGACATGTGGCAAACAATGGGATCTCCACTGCTGTAGCCTCTGTTGGGAATGGCATTATACGAGTAGCCTATGGCCGATTGGCAGTAGGCAACAGTTTGTTTTGTCCTGCTAGCTACGATCCCAGTACTGGGAGACAGTAGCAGGTGTTTGTATTGCTAGAATGGAGCTGCAAAAACATTAAATGATGGACTTAATAATCTGAGAAGTTTCTTTTCCCTGCTGTGTAGTATTCTTAACCATATGTTGTTTTGAATAAAATGATAGTAGCAGGTTCTCTTGTTTTGAATAAAAACTCTTTTTCTGAGTCATCTTGTTTTTGAAAGTAGAAGTTGTTATTCATTAGTCTAGAACCAAGGCATGAAAAAATTGGGTTATTTCTTTCAAAAACTGTCAACCAAGGTTCAAATCAAGTGCACCATTTGCAAGAATTATTTAAAATTTGAAAATAACCATCAACCGCTAAACAGTCCTGGCATAGTTCCCCTGATAAATTACTTTTCAAAGCACATCTAAATTTGGTGAAGCCGATGGGCCAGGTGACTAAATTGAGTCCTGAAGCACAGAAAACAAGCATTTACAATGTTGATTCTGTAATTACGATGAATGTCACACATAGTAAGCAAAGTGTTAGCTTATGCAAAAGCGCCTTATCCGTAATATTGCATCATGAAAGTGTGAGGAGGAATGGTTAGGTGGCAAACCAACAAGATTCACTGTCTGCTGAGACTGACTTGACCTCACCCATTAGCCACCTAGCCTCATGGACCAGGCCCTAATTGTAGTCACCTAGCCTCATGACTGGTTTTTGACAACATATTTTAGCTAGAGGCATTCATGTTGGGTACCAGTAAAAGATACTTAGATGAATACTTTACATGAAGCAAGGTGTTTTCAAAGAAGGATTGATCTTCGAGGAAAAAAAGTTCAATGACACAATTCAAATGAGAAAGCTATAGGGTACAGCAGCTCTAGTTTTGCAAATGAAGTATTATAGATAACAAGCATGTATCCAGTGCCAGTCAATTTTTCAAGAACTAGGCTAAAAACTGCATATGGGAAGGTAAAAAGAAATATTGATTCAACTGATGACAGAGGCAGCCTAAAGATGTAGGGAAACCTGTGATCTGACTACCTGACCAAAAAGATTGGCTCTAGTTACAAACTTGTGTACTTTCCACCCAGAAGACATTCTACAGTTTCACTTAGACACCCAAATGAATTCAAAAGCTCAGTGACCGAGACATAAAGAAAATCAATATAATCAAGTTGTACTCCTAATCCTAGCATGATGATCAAGACCTCAACACCGTTAGCTTCAATCGATGACTTAAAACAAGAGATTCGAGGGTAAAAAACTCACGTGCTCTTCCTTCCACTTGCTCGGGCTCAATGGATCTTGCCACAAGGGCACCTTTGCAGGTCCATGGGCGTCTGGCAAGCACACAAAATGAATCCATCAGGCATTCAGCAGGGCAAGCTATTAATCACAATGATATGTGACGTCACAGAAACAACAAATATTCTTATGCGCGTCGTGACTAGAAACAGAACACCAAGACCACAAATTCAGTTAAGTCAACACAAACATTCTTGGTCTGCAATTCAGAATCGCAAGGTAATGTTAATCCCAATCGAAGGAAAACAGAATACTGCAAGGCAGTACCCCTGGCCGCCAGGGCACGCAGGGCTGCAGCCGGCCGGACTGGGAGACTGGGACCGTCGCCGCCTCGCCGGGATGCCGAGCGGCGAGCGCAGGGGGAGAGGACCGCCGCCCGGAGGCCAGGTAGGGAGCCACCGTGGAGCCGCCGGAGGCTGGAGGCCGGACGACGCAGAGCCGCAGAGGAGAGGGTGAGCATCGAGCAGCGAGGAGCCGCCGTGCAGGTCGGCCTCCGCGGAGGTTGCCGGGGAGGCAGGGGAACCGCGGCCGCCGGTGGGATCGACGACGGCGAGGTCGCTAGGGCGAGCGGCGACGCCAGTGGAAGGAAACAAAAAACAGTCCACAATCTCTGATCTCCACCCCCGCGTCGGCGGCGTCGCAGGCCGGCGGCAGAGCCAGATAAGCTCCGGCGCGGGGCGGAAGGAAGGCGAGAAAATTCAGCATGATTGTGGGGAGAGGCACGCACCGTGTGGAGATGGCGCCGGGGGGCTCGCGCGGCGGCCAGTGTGGGTCGGCATCGACAATGGCGGAGGTGGGTGGAAGGTGGAGGAAAGAGGCCTTCGGACCGGCGGATCGGACATCAAGCCCCCCACTTCGGACCCGATGCGGAGGTCCGAGGCCGTCGAGGTCGGCCGCCGCCGAGCTCCGCCGCCGCCGAGCTCCAGCACCGTCGGAGTCCGCGATGGGGATGGAATGAACTGAATCGCTTCGCCAAAAAAAAAACATTCCACAATATCACCGGAAAAAAAAAAACAGTCCAAAGCGGGCCGGCCCGTTACCAAACAAGCGCTCCCGCCTGCCAGAATCCCGCGCCAAAAGTTCCCTCGCGTTCCGCTCGGAGGACGACTGGGGTCCGAGCACTCGGACCCCAAGATTCGCCGCGTTGGAGACCTCGCCGACTGGATACAGGACATCCTCAACGGTGGCCGCGCTCCCCGTCAGGCTGCAGAGCTCCCAGAGCTGAACCTCGCCTGGATCGAACAGCTCCTGCTGGCTGACGGCTTTGCTGGGGGTGCTCATACAGTTGACGGCTCAGATATGGGGACGGTTCTGCCGAGCAAGAACAACGACAACCACCCTGAGCTGTGGCTGCAGCCTGAACCTGGCTGGAAAGGAAACCCCCACCTTGTTGGTATCGACGGCCCGAGCAAGAAGTTGCTCAGATGGCTGCTCTCAGCTGCCGATGGCGAGGAAGACGAGAACAGCACCAACCTCAGAGTCATCTCAATCGTTGGGCCTGCCGGTGTGGGCAAGACGACGCTGGCCATGGAGCTGTACCACCGAACAGGGGGGCAACACTTTCAGTGCCACGCTGTAGCCAAGATGTCTCGGCAGCCGCCCGACAACTGCAAGCTTCTCAAGCACATCATGTCACAAATCATTGATTCAGCAGCACCGGAGACGCCCAAATGCTCAGAGACTACAGCCGCATTGGAGGGCGACGAGCACGAGCTGGCATACGATCTGAAGAAATTCCTCGAAGATAAGAGGTATACAATCAATGCTTCATCCTGACGCTGTTCCTTTCATCTGCACAAGAGATAGGCCAACAGTGTGGAGCAATGCATATTATTGATCATTTGCAATGCTTGTCGGCACAGGTATCTTATTTTAATTGACGACCTGTGGAGAGAGACGGATTGGGAGATCATCCAGGATGCTTTCCCACATAACAAATGCGGCAGCCGGATACTGATAACGACCCGTGTTAGAAGCATAGCTCGGTCATGTGCTCGGTCATATTCTTCTGACAAGGATGGGCTTCCCAACTCACCAAAAAGATGGGGCAGAGAAGGGCTTGTGCGCGAGGTGAAGCCTCTGGGTGAGCTAAGATTCTGAACGGCTGTTCTCTGGTACAGCCTTTGGCTCCGGGGGCAGCTGCCCTTCCGACCATTTCAAGCAGGCTTCACATGAGATCCTGAGGAGGTGTGCTGGCATACCGTTGTTCATCATTGCGCTGGCTGGCTTCATCTCCACCTCCACAAGACAAAATCAAGCAGATGGGCTGGACAAGACGGCAGCATGTTGGATGGAACAAATCCCTGAACTCATACTGGCAGAAGAGGCACTGTCTCCGAGCTTTGACGATCTTCCTAACGAGCTCAAGCTTCTTTCCCTACACATGAGCACGTTACCAAGGGGCTACACAATTGACAGGCACCGCCTCGTCAGGAAATGGGGAGCCGGAGGGCTGATTGCACCTGACATGTGGACAGCGCCCGAGGAAATGGCAGAGAAACACTTTGGCAAGCTTCTCGATAGGGACATCATCAGGCCAATGGACCGCGGATATGCTTCTGAGGAGGTGGAATGCTACCAGGTAGATCATTTTATGCACTTGTTCCTTGCGTCCGTAGCGGCACACAAGAACTTTGCCATGACCAGCCACACAATGAATTTTAAGGCTGTGGCGGCGGCTGAAGGTGACAACGAGGCATGGAAACTTCAACGGCTGTCCCTCCACCATCCCGATCCAGAGCTCCCACTGATGCTAGAAAGAATGGATTTTTCTCACACCCGTTCGCTCACAGTCTCCAGTGCTGCAAACCTGATCCCTTTTAACAAGTTTGTTCATCTGGTAGTCTTGGATCTTGAAGGCTGGGAGAGGTTGAACAATGATGATCTGGTGGAGATATGCAGCAGCAAATTCTTTCTGCTCAAGTATCTGAGTGTCAGAAACACTCGGGTCAGCAAGCTCCCACCACAGATCGCTGAGCTGGGGTACCTTGAGACTCTGGATATAAGAGCAACTCCAGCCCAAGCATGCAAATTGAGCCTCTATTTTTTTCATTTGCATGCTGGCCTGCATACAATAGGGGTCTAAAATTAACTCCAACTCCAGCCCAAGACCCTATCAGTACTTCCCTGATCACACACACACACACACACACACACACTTCCCTGATCACACACACACACCCCTTCTGTTTCTGGTGACCTGGGACTAAAATTTGGAAACCCTCCTAAAATGAGAGTCCAGATAGGAGGTCCACTGGAGTTGATTTTTTTTGTTTCAGCTCCTAAAATTTGAGATAGAGGCTTGTTTAGGGTCTCCACTGGAGTTGGTCTAAGTCACACACAGAAAACCGAGCTCCCATTGGAAGTGTTGGAGCTGCCAGAGCTGCAGGCCCTCGACCTAAGAAGCACACAAGTAAGGCTCCTGTCTAGATATGAGACTTCTCCACTGCCTTGCTTGAAGCATCTCCTCATTAATGACACTCGGCAAAGCCCAGCACTCGGCAAAGAAGGCCTTTGCCGAGTGCCGCAGAGTGTCTTGCACGACACTCAGCAAAGTCCTTCTTTGCCGAGTGTTGCACTCGGCAAAAAGGCCACTCGGCAAAGAGGCCACTCGGCAAAGAGGCCATCAGTTGATGCCTCCCGCAACCGACGGCGTCAGTTAAAAAAAATAAAAAAAATTCTTTGCCTGGTGCCAGGCTCTGGCACTCGGCAAAGAGGGTCTTTGCCTAGTGCCAGGCTCTGACACTCGGCAAAGACAGCTTCTTTGCCGAGTGCTAGAGCCTGGCACTAGGCAAAGAACCTCTTTGCCTAGTGTCAGGCAAGGCACTAGGCAAAGATTTTTTTAATTTTTTTGAATTTTGATTTCAAATTTTTTGTGCAAGCCTTACATAGTGTATAAAAGAATATGTTTGAATTTGGTGGTTTTTTATAACATTATGCTATATTTCTTGAATTAGTTTTGTTTACTTGTATTTTTTCCGAAAAAGTAAATTTGAGCTGCAGTGCATAAAATAATAAAATATAGCTATTCCAAAAATGATATTCATGTTGGAGAGAGTGTTTTGAGACCGTATCCGAGACTCACCCAAAAAATTGAACGCCTTGTTCGCGAGAACATAGCGACTCGTTTGTGGTCGGAGTGTTTTAAAATTATATAAAATCCGAACGAAGTCCGAAAATGACGAAACTTGTTGGGGCGTCGTGTTATCGCTTGTAGAGGCTGCGATAAAAAATTGAGAAGGTTTCGACCAAGTTGCGACGTCGGAAGCCTAAAACCTAGACATCTCCACATGTGATCACTTCTGATCACATGTGAAGATGTCTGGGTTTTAGACATCTCACGTCGTAACTTGCTCAAAAACTTCTCAATTTTTTATCATAGCCTATACATGTGATAACACGATACCCCGACAAGTTTCGTGATTTTCGAGACTTCATTTGCATTTTATATAATTTAAAAACAATTCGCCCGTGCAAGTTCCTACTAATGTCTTGTGAACAAGATGTTCGAAATTTCGGGTGAGTTGCTGGTTATGGCCTCAAACTACACTCAGTAACATGAATATCATTTTTTGAATCACTAAATTTCATTATTCTATGCACCTGCGGTTCAAATTTGTATTTTCCTAAAAATTAAACTAAACAACATAAATTAACTAAATATAGCAAAAACTCAAAAATACACCAAATTTGAACATGGAGTTGTAGATACTGTAGGAGGGCTACAGAAAAAAATTTGGACAAAAAATAAAATAAAATAAAATTTCTTTGCCGAGTGCCACGCTTAAGCACTCGGCAAAGTAGAGTCTTTGCCGAGTGTGTAGCTCCTAGCCCTCGGCAAAGAAATTAAAAAAAAAAAAAAAAACTTAAGCAGCCCGGCCCGGCCCAGCTAGCACACATGCACACACACTTTCAAACCCTAAGAAACCCCTCCAGTCCACACGCACGCGCCCAGCGTCGCCGCCGCCGCCGCCGCGCAAGCCTGCCCGCAGCCGCATGCCCCGCCCCTCCGCCCGCAGCCCCCGCCCCTCCGCCGGCGGTGCTCGAGAGCGGAGACGACGACCTGGAGGAGCTCAAAGGATGCGCTGACCTGGGCTTCGGCTTCAACCACGACAAGATCCCCGAGCTCCGGAGCGATGACCCAGCGCCTCTAGCCGGCCGCCACTGCCACCACACCACCCTGACGCCCAGGCTGGACGACCGCTGCTGCCACCCCACCACCAAGGCGCCCGGTCCGGATGGCCGCCGCAAACACCCTGCGAGAGGTCGCCCTACGCCCCTACCCAGATCTGACGGTAAGCATGAGGTTTCATCATTTCATTCCCCTCCATTCTCAAACGATAGATGTGATTTAGTTTCTTGTACGTAACAACAGAAGTCAAGAGATTTAGGTCAGACTCCTCGTTTGCTCTGGCGTGTACGCGTGTGTGAAGTAGGGCGCCCAAAAGACGATCCACTGAATTCTGTTTTCTGTTTTATTTTGGAAAAAACGGAATTGTTCATGTTTGCAAGTCATGTTTAATCCAAGTACCCATGGATCAGGTTTAGAATTGAAGGCGCAGCTTCTGTGGAGAAATTTCCCTGTTGCACGTTTGCATTTGTTTGCTCTCTGTGCTAGCATTCATGAAATCCTTTCTGTTAGATACTGTGCTGATGCTAGGTGATACTCCCTCTTCGTGCTGTACATATGCCGACTAAAATACTAATAGCACAAAGTGTCAACCTCTGTTGAATTTTTGCAGCCTGAATACCTAGAGCAACACTGGTTTAGCAGCTTTGTTGAAGCCTGAATACCTAGAGTATCTTGGTTTCTATTTATTGATAAGCTGCCGCATGTCCTGAGATTCGGCTGCCAGCGCTGTGGTTGAAGGCTTTACTACTCTTCAAAGCTTTGTTGAAGGCTTAGCAGCTTGTGGAATGTAGTGTAATTGGATATAGTATAATTTTGTGCCTTAATTGCAGCACAATTGGTCCTAGGTACTTCGTTGGTTTAGGTCCAAATTCTAGTGGCCTTTTATGCAAGCTCGTGGAAAAAAGTCTTACAGTCCAACTAGTGCTGAGGTGATGAACTGATGATACTAGAAAATTTAACAGGCTGCGCTAGCTGATATTTCAGAACGCTAGTTATTGTGACTTGCTGAACATATGGCGAATTGTAGGACTTGCTGAATGTAAAACCAGCTAGCATGTAGAGCCACAACCATGTACTTGCTGAATCAGGTGCTCGAAAATGTAAAACCATGTATTCTAGACATTTGGCATTAAGAGCCACATTATCAATACAATCAGGTGATTTTCTCCCCCTCTGTCGACGTATCAAAAAAATAGCTGACATTTATTAACAGATCAGTTGCTTTTGCTGCTGCTACATTTTAATTAATCATATATGATTACTTTCTTGCACATGTGATGGCTAGCTTGTGCTTGTGCTCAGCAGCTAAAGCAGCTTACAAATCTGCTGTTTTTACTGTGAACAGATTCTAGCACTTACAAACCTGCTGTTTTTTTCTCTAGTTTTCTAGGCAATAAATCCTGGTCAATCTTTTTCTTTAAGGACTCGAAGCTGAGCCTTCTGGAAATTTGAAATATCAGGATGTGCCTTAGTGTTCCTTACTCTTATGAAATTACGATACCCTTTTCTACTTTGAAATCTTTGTGTTTCAGTTTTCGTTAAAGTGATTCCTTCCTCTCATGATCTCTTTTCTGATCATTCAGTGATGGATGACAAGGGCACTGAACAATAAGGAATGACAATGCTGCTCTGTCAGTTTCAATTAAAAGGCAGGCTATGTAGGATTTGGCTGGCAGAAGCTCGGCTACTGATCAGATTAGTACAGACAAAGTGTCCTAATGTAGCCACTCCTTCCTGCATGCTAGAAAAAGTGTCCAGCACTCTAATAATAGAAGCTGTGTTGAATTTTCTTCACATGATATGTCATTTTCCAGCTCTCTAATACATTTGGAAATCCATCTTTTATTGTTTTGTTCATATACTGCCAATAGTTTTAAACTGAGAGTGAACAATTTAAGCAGTTGAACACAAGCTTTTTTCAATAAAGTGCAGGTATGGTTCAGTGCCCAACGACTTCACTTAAAAGTTGTCTGTGTCCACTTGATAAAGTTTATATTTTGATTTAGTCCCATTGGATATAGAGTTTCATCACATTTATGATACCTTTATGGACAAGTATATCATTTCCTATAACAAGGTAAAGAGATAGCTAGAAAAATCCCTGAATTATTTATATGTACACTGCCAGTCTCAAGTCCAGTTGATGCATGGACATATAAACCTGCATCTTGTCCTATTCTAAAACCAGTAATGTTACCTTCCAGTTGTCTTGCTATATGTTCAACCTTATTTAAAGACAAGTAGCTTGGGGCTATCAACATATTATTGACAATTTGAAGTCTAATATATACCAGTATATAGCAACACATACCAGAAAAAATGGACAACCAATTGATGATTACAGCTTTAAAAAAATTGTATGTTGTTTTGCATCTTCTATATACTATTTAGCTAGAAACAATTGATTGCTGATACAACCAATTGATAATTACAACCAATTTTTCATTAAGGAGGAAAAAGGGGGAAGGTGTGTATAGAAAAACCAAAGGAACCATCCAAGATTGTACAAAGTCGCACCAGCAACATACATATAACAACATCTCGACGTTAGTACAAACCAAAGTAAGAATCTCTTACTTTCGGTTCCTGTTTTTGAAGTCAGTTCTGAAAATTCAGTTACTTTCCAGTTTAATTGGAATCAAGGGAACTTTGGTTATGCAATCCAGCATGCAGTAGATTGGTTCACTGTGGTAGCATTTCCCTTGTAATATCGTTCACACTGGTTGCCTGTAATGAGCATTGTTGAAATCTGTTTCTTAACCACCTTACCATTGTTGCAGGACTAGAGTGCTGCTGTCGTTTCACAAAACATAGTGAATCGGAGAAGGATGTGATGGATCATCATCTACCTGATACACTAGCACTAGTTGAGCTCTTGCCTTAGTGTCTTGTCTTATGGTGTGTCATGTTGATTTGCATTGTCTGAACATCCTCTACCATTGTTTAGTTTGAGGTTTCCTCTGTCATGTTGTCACCTGCGTGTATTCTTTCAGACTATGCTATGATGGTCATCAACTGCCAATAATTTGGAGATGCAAATCTGTATGAAAGATTTTGATTCATTCTCAAATGATTTCTGCTGATTTGCCTTGTTTTTAGAGGTATTTTTAATAATGCCTTCATCAATTTTTGAGACGGTGTGATCCTGCTGGACCTGTTCTGAGACTGATTCAAATATGATATTGTATTACATGAGTTGATGCTACAAAAGATTTTTTTAAAAAAATAATTTCTTTGCTGAGTGCCAGGCATGGTGGCACTCGGCAAAGAAAATTTTTTAAAAAATAAAAAACAGGCTTTGCCGAGTGCAATTGTTGTTGCACTCGGCAAAGAGTGGTCGCGACGGCCGACGGTCGACGGCGTCAAATCTTTGCCGAGTGGTCGCGCGGCACTCGGCAAAGACTTTGCCTAGTGCCCGACGCTTGACACCCGGCAAACTTTGCCGGGTGCTTCTTCGCCGGCACCTCTTTGCTGAGTGTTGCACTCGGCAAAGGCTTTGCTGAGTGCAAAAGCCCCTTTGCCGAGTGCAGCAGGCACTAGGCAAAGAACCTGCCTGCTCTAGTGATGTCACTACGCCTGTAAGAGAATGATACCTAGGAGTGTATTATTCAGTTATGATTGTATATCAAAAATTAAATAAAGAATCCAGATTTCGAACTACATACAAAATTAAATAAATTATTGAATAAAGAAGCAGATAATATAAATAGAAATGAAATGGATTACCAGTATAGGACAAGACTGACAAATTACTTGGGATTGCAATTTAAGGACCTTTTACAGCCATGTGTAAAAGTTTTCATCAAACTAAAGTGAGTATAGTACATTGGGAATGCAGCTGGCTGCAATCAGCAAGCTACATACAAGGAGAAATAAGTATCTTAACAACTCAGTTAAAAAAATGAAATAGAAAAAAGTTGAAAAGAAAAAAAAATATATACTCTACAGTGGAAAGGTCAATACACAAAGGTGCGTTAGAAGGGCAATGGTGACTAAAGACTGTTTAGATTGTCCCACAAGTGAGCTAGAAGCAATTGTGTTAACAAAAGGGCGGAAAATGTGGCGAGTCCAGACAATGTGGGGATCTCCTTGTTTCAACTAAATTATTATGTTTTTTGCCAGATTTTAACAAGCTACAAATAAATATGCATAGCAATTAGAACAGAACAAGACACGTTGAACATCTACTTGAATAAGGCTTTTCAAATCCAAATGTCTTTCAGAGTAAAATAGATCACCTTTTTATATAAGGAACATATATCAGCTTGTTCTGGCATGGCTTGATCACTGCATTAGAAATGCCAAGAACAAATATTAAAAGGTGACATGTACAGTAGAAAACGTAGACACAGCAAACATTAACTCAAGTACAGAAACACAGTTCCAATATGAATTTTACACCCATTTCTATATAAGGATCAAATGCCAATGCATTAAGTGGACCAAAATGTCCTTCAATACCACCAATATTCTATTGCAATATCAAAAAAGAAACTGCAGTGCCCTGTTAACCTGTTCTGAACATTTCTGAATATAGTCTGCACAATTATAAGTAATTTCACAAAAATATGCGGAGCAAACAACAATGGTTCTCAATAAACTATAAGAGAATTACAGAAAAAATTACCTGTGGACGAATTTGGGCCGTTGTAGTATGAACAATAGTTACTAAATCCTGAACACCTCCAATAACCACTGAAGAACAGGGAAAGGCTGTAGGCTCTGAAGAAAGAGGAGGCGGGAGGAGGTAAAATTATAGTTTGTATGGTTTCTGATTTGCAGAATGTCCAGGTTAAGTAAACTTCGTGTGCAATTTGCAAACATGAAAAACAATATGAAAAGATATTTCCTGTACTTCACTGATAATAACAGCAAAATATGGGAGCAATATAAAAGGGGACATCATACACAAACACAATATGAGAAAATATAATCAGGAATAGAAAATCTAGCAACTATGGTTCCATAAAGAATGAAGAATGGCAGCACGAATAAATTCCATGACCTCTACTTGAAACATTTTATGGTGAAGAATTAAGGCAGTGTTCTCTAACACAAATTAAGGCATAATGTTTCAAACATTAAGATGGGTTGAAGTTTGGCCATATGATAATTGAATTGTTTTAACCATGTACCCATCAGCCTTGGGTTAAAGCCTACGTGCTTGAGTTGCCTCTGAAAAAATACACTGCTAGGAATAAAACACAAGATAGAATGGTACAAGTTGAGAGTACCTGCAATCACGGAGATACAAATTTGCTTGCTTGCCAATATATCGGGTCTGTTTGGGAGGGCTTAGCTTCACTAGTGAAGCTGTTTTTTTGTAAAACAGCTCCCCAACAGCTCTCTAACTAAAGCTGAAGCTGTTTTGGAATTGTTGTTTGGCAAAATAGCTTCACCAACAACTAATTAATGGCTGAGAGAGAACATTTGTCCAATATATCCCTGTCTTGCTGGCCGGAATACAAGCTGCTCATGCTCCAACATGCATCTATCAGAGCTGCTCGCTACAGACCAGCAGAATTGTTACAGACCTCACGCTACAGGTTTTCAGCATGACATGTTCGACAGGTTCCAGCAGCGACCAGAAATAATCATGTTCGAGAGGTTGTTGCCATATTCGACAGGTAACACAAGTACAACAAGAATACAAGCTGCCATAAGACAGTATAAGATAATGCCCTGCCCTAGTCAGAACTGCTGCTGCCCAAAAGAAGCCAATAACACCGTTCTTCATGCTTCGAGGTCCACTGACTGAAGGCGTGCTCGTAGATGTTTCACGATTCGCACATCCTTCTTCATGCATGTAGTTCACGAAGTAGTCTTCCTGGTACATGCCACCAAACTGACTAGTTGAAAGAGAAGGCATGTCAAACACAACAAACAAAATCTAGTATAAGATATCAGAAGCAGACCAATTTATAATTGTACAGCCTACATTTTCATCATGCCAAGGACTGTTATTGTGAGGTGAGCAAAAGAAAACTTTTAGTTAAATGCCATGGGTACAGTTATATATCTTCACATTAAGATGTCAGTCTGTCACCAGCTTTCCAATAGGTTAATTTGCTGAAGATATTTGCAAGTGTCAACCAACCTAGAATGTTTCCCTACCTAACACATTATTCCCTGCTAGTTTAATCATGGGTCAGGATCGCTGCTTCTCTAGGACTACTAGTCTATTGGCAGGTAGTAGTAGGACAAGATCCAAGCAAGCTTTCAGGCTTTTGGAGAAGCAGAGTGGGGGGCTGCAATGGTGATCTTCATCAGTTTAAGCACAACAACAGCTAGCAGTGGTCTTCTCAGGTAAACTCTCTATTCTCTGGGTTGATGTTCTAATGAAACCTCTTTCCTGAGGAGAATCTTCAGGAAATGAGCTGTGCATGCATTTATCATTACTGATGGACTACAGATAATAGTAACTTGATATTCATGTACATATTAGTGGTCTAAAAGATAGAGTGTTGCTGGATGCGGCAGCAATTGTGAAGACCTTAAAATTCTAGAGTCACACCATATAAAAAAGGCACCCTAGATATAAGTAACATTCAGCAGTGCTAGAAGCTATCAGTGCTAGTTCCTAAGCTAGGCAATGAAAGTACATAATGCATATGGAGTTCAGTAACATTTTTCATGTGGCACCATTGACATCATTTTCTCCTTTTACCAGTTAAGTACTGCAACCCCTAATCTTTCACTGAAGGGTACGCCATACTGGATGGCCCCAGAGGTATCTTAAGATATTCCTAGCATTGAACTGTTGTCCTAGATCATTTGTAGTGAAGACCCTAGTGAAGCAGAGATCTAATCCGTACCTGCATCATCATTGTTGACGATGATATATTGCCCTTGCAAGGTCATCACGGAATTTATCCATGTTCTGATCATCAGGTGACGGTGTTGATGCTCACATCAATAAAACCATCAAAGAAAATGGTAAGGTGATTCTACTTTAAGAAGGTGAATCGAAACCGCCATCGAGGGGGCGGATGAGGCCGTGCCGAGCCAGCCAGCGCCGCCGGCCGGGGGGCGCCGCGACTGCGCCGTGCCGAGTCCACGCCGCTGGCCGGGGGCTGCCATGCCCCACGCCGAGCCAAGATCCAGCAGCCGCGGGGGGGGGGGGCATGACCCACCTCGGCCCAAGATCCGCCGATGGGAGGGGGGCGCCATGACCCACGCCGGGCCAAGAAGCTCCGGCCGGCGGACCACCTCCAACGACCTGTGCGAGAAGAGCTGAGAGGGGCGCCGATGAATGGATTGGATCGCCTTCAGGGCCTCCTTCCCTTCTGGCCTCGCGTCCCGTCGAGGATCGCCATGGACGGCGGCGGCGGTGTGGGAGGGAGGGAGGGAGAGAGACGCGAGGGGGAGGGAGTTGGGGCGGGTGGAGGCACCACGACGGCCGGCCGGCGGCGGCTAGGGTTGAGCCATGGTATGTTCACGTGTGTTCGTCGATCACGGGACGGAGGCACGGCATGAGCTGATGGCAATTCGCATAATATTATTTCAACTAGGAGGGCAGTGGTGTTAGGGCCTAATGGGAGAGCTGTGGAAGCTACTATTTTCAGCTCTCTCCTATCCCATTCCTTTGTGAGAGAGGATAAAAAATAGCTTCACTCATAGAACTATTTTAAAATAAGTTGTTTGGCAAAAAAATATCTCCCAACAACTTCATAGAGCTGCTGAGAGCCCTCCCAAACAGGCCCATCACTTCAAAGGTTTTGGCTTTCTTTCATTTGCTTCTGTTCTCGGTATGTACAACAATTGGGATGGTGTATAGCTGTATGCCAGTATGCCACCGTATCAAAAGTGCAGATGGTCACCCTGTAAGTATACTTGAATCTATCCTTTCTTACAAACTAGTCGAAAGGCGCACACCTGCGAGCCACGTATAAAAGATGCGGCACAACGTTTTTGCATAGGGGCTAAAACTGTACAAATACATGCAAAGTGCACGGGCCTGACATCAGTAGTTGTCGTTATTACAACAGTGGCATAACAGGGTCTGTGAGATAAGCAGAGTTGGCAGCCGCTGGGGTGGACTGCATACATAGGAGGGGCAGTTGTGGCATCAGGTACAACTTGTTTCAGAGATTGTAGCTACCGCTGATGGTTTCCCAGCTTGTTTGATCATCTTCAGTCACGCCTTCGTGTAGCTATAAAGGTGTTGTTTATGGGAAAGAAACAGGCTTGATAAGCGTAGTGTGGGGAGAAGTTTTGTGTCAAGAGTATAAGTTTAGTAATTGATGCATAGATGTCCAAGTACAGACAACAGGAGTTGGTGACAACTGAAGGCATTTGGGACTCCAAACTGTGCTATGGAAGGGATTTTAGTGCGGAAGATAGGCATACCATAATTGAGCACTGGTACTTAAAAGCGTAGAACAAAACAGAGACTGCATAGTGGGGTAGTGCCATATCTGAGCTAATGTAGCCTTCCTTAACGCTAATGTAGCCTTCCTCTCCTGGTGATTACTGATTAGGTATCATGGACTACTCTGTAAACAGAAAAGGACATAAGTTATGATGTGCATAGAATATGACAGGGTAAGAAAATAATGGCCTAGTGGCATATCTGGATCATAGCATAATTCAAAGCAATTAATCTATCATTTGCTCGAAGTGACTCTTTTGGTGATCAAGTATTTGGCCAAACGCATTATTTACTTAGTAAATAAATATTTCATGATCCTGCACCTACACGATCTGCTTACACATCTTGGAAGCAAAGGGAAGTACGTAAATATTTCAATGGGCAGCGAACAGCACAACTAAAGAAGGAAAAAATAAAATTAGAAAATTGCTAATATGCTAAGCTTTATCCTATGCAAACTAGGCATCCCGTGCAAACTTGTAAACTAACGATCTGGACCGCAGGATGTTGATCCAAGGGGGCGCGGAGAGATTGGGTAATTTTGCACTTAACCGCCCGCTCTTAATCACACTTTTACAAATCCCTCCTTCCACCTCTCTCATGCGCCCCCTTGGATTAACATCCTGCGGTCCAGATCGTTAGTTTATAAGTTTGCACGGGATGTCTAGTTTGTATAGGATCCGTTCCCTACATCTTAATATTAGTACACTGGTAGATTCTGCAGGTATAGAAAGAAGCCCATTACGATTCAAAATAGTGCAGAATAAGTTCAATCTGTAAAATGAAATTCTTAAGCAGCAGAGTTTGAAGGTTCTAAAAAGCAAACACTACACAACAGGGGCCACTACTACAGAAACGAATTACCGCAACGAAGCCTAGAACCCCTCCGCAGCGGACCTTTTTTTTGCCCGCTGCGGTAAATCCCATGATTTACCACAGCGGGCATTTTCTTATTTACCGTGACGCCGCTGCGGTAAATCGATTTACCGCAGCGGGCTTCTTAATTTGCCCGCTACGGAAAATAGCTATTTTCCGCAGCGAACGTGTTAAGAAGCCCGCTGCGGTAAATACATTTACCGCAGCGGGCAACGTAATCTGCCCGTCACGAAAAATGGTCGGGGCCCAAATAGCCCAGTGCCGGCCCAATTCCTGTCTTCATATATAAGCCGGCATTTAAGGTTTCCCTTCTCTCATTTCCCGGCTCAAACGCGCAGCCGCGCACTGCTCAATTCTCTAGCTCAATCCTCCAGTCCTCTGGCAGTCCGGCGTGGCGGTGCGTCCCCAAGCCGGTGAGCCGAGCGAGGATCCCGACTCCCCGGCGGGCGGCAGAGCCTAGCGCTCCTTCTCTCCTTCCTCTGCAGCGCTCGCCGGCCTCCCTCTCCCTCATTCTCTCTCCACTCTCTCTCCACCGGTCCTCCTTCGCTCGCGCGGATCTGAGGTGGCCTTCCTCCCGGCGCCAGATCTGAGGACACCACCGCCGACCGCGACCGCGACTGCGCCGTCGAGCCCTTCCTCTCGGCGCGCGGGGCGACAGAGAGCGTGGGGCCGCGCGGAGCGAAGCAGAAGCGACGTGGACATGGTGCCGAGGCAACGGCGCGCGACGGCTCGCGGGTCCAGGCGGCGCGCGTGGTGCTCAGCGGCGGAGCTCGTCCATGGCCACCGGTATGTCCCTCCCTCTCTCTCTCGTCCTCTCTCTTCCTCTGTCCATCTCTCTCTCTCTGCCTCACAGGCTCACATCTCACCCTCTCGCAGATCTGGGTCGTGGAGGTGCGCAGAGCGAGGAGCGGGTCCGCGGCGGCTCTCTCCCTCCCCATCGACAACGGCGGCGCGGTGGGAGGGCGAGTCGGCTACCATGGTGGCTAGTCCAGGCGGCGGCGCGTTGACGGCGCAAGGCGACGGTGCTCCCGAGGCTACAGGGTCTCGCGGGACGACGGCCATGACGGCGCGCACGAGGGCCACGACGGCTACGGTTTTGGGACGCCGGCGTGGGACGACGACCACGACGGCGCGCAGACGGCGGGGCAGAGGACGTCGATTCGGTGAGTTCATCTCCCTCTTCCTCTCCATCTCCCTCTTCCTTTCTCCATCTTCCTCACTCCTCCCTCATCCTCTCTCCAGATCGAGATCTCCTCCAGATCCGGCTCGTGGACAGCTCAGCTGCGGGTCTCCGGCGGCGCTCGTTGATGGATCCCGGCGGCGTTCGTGGACAGCTCTGGATCCCTGGATGGGCTCGTCGGGCCCGTGGATGGGCTCGGCGGGCCTATTCTAGGGTTTTCGTTCTTTTTTTTGTTTTTTTGCAACTATTAACCGCGCGGGCAACCTTATGAGCCCGCTGCGGTAAATCAATTAACCACAGCGGGCAATGGCGCCCGCTGCGATTTGGTCGCGATTTACCGTGGCCTTTTGTTCGAGTCGGACGCGATTGCCCGCTGTGCAAAATGGAAAATGCCCGTTGCGGTTAACTCTTGTGTAGTAGTGTGCACGAGCGCATGCCATGATGGGATGCAGTACTACGCGCGCGGGCCGGAATACAATATTCGAGAACCGAATTGGGCTGCACATCGCGAGGTCGTGGCCCAAACAAACAGCATGAATTAGGCAATCAGGTATCGGATAAACTGTTTAGTACCACCTCGCTGGTGCACCGAGGACTTACGCGGGATAAAAGGGCAGACCAACTCACTGCTATCGAACTTCTTGTACAGTGTACTCTAGAAACCTTGTGACATGGCACATGGGCCATTTGGGCTAGCGTGGCTTTTATTTTGCACTCCCGCATTCGTGGCTGCTGCTGGCTCATGGGCCCTGTGGCTTGAGTTTTTGCGAAACATATATTTTCTTGCAGACCATGTAACTATTTTTTTTGCAAGTCTTTAAGGAGGCACGCCCAGGGGCCCGTTCGTCGTCCAGGTCGACGTCCCTAGCTCGCATTCAGTTAACGAACACAACAAGAATAGGAAGAAATATCTGAAAAACATAGCTTTAGGCATCGAACTCCTCGTGGCATACTGGCATTTTGCTTCTGAAACAGTCTTCGTATCAGCACGGCGGCACCTTGAGGTAGTCAATCAATACACGCAGCCACCAAAACGTAATATACAGGAATGCAGTAATATACAGGAATGCAGTAAGCCTCTAGAGGGAACTACTACTGGGCTAGCTTGCTACTCCAGAATCTATACTAATTCAAGAGGTCAGGTTAATTCCAACGCACAAGAATGTTGAAAGACAAGACAATCAGATCTGTGTCCCTTCCTGCAATGTTCAGTTCAGCACATTACTTTTCAAGTCCGGCCGTGCCGTAGCGGTCGTCTTCATCGTCGATGCATGCTATCTCGCATGCACGATCTCGCAGGGACGCAGGCGCTTGGCGGGCATCAGAACGCGCACAACCACATGCACGCACGCATGCCATGATGGCCCTTCCTGCAATGTCCACCGCCGGTACCGCCCCTTAGGCCCGGAGCGCACACCGGTGGTCATCCGGGAACTCGAGGATGCACTGCGCGACGTAGCCTCCGATGTGCCCGGGCCGTGCCGCGGTGCCCGTGGCGGAGAGGTACCGGCCGTAGGCGCCGCGGAGGAGGACGCGCGCGGAGAGGACCTGCACGGCCCACGCCGTGTTGACCATGCCACGGCGGCGGTCGACGGAGACGCCCTGCCCGTCCTCGTCGGCGAAGAGGTACCCGCCGCGGCCGCGGTTGCGGAAGCGCGCGTACTGCCCGTCTTCGAAGGGCGTGACCGCCTCGGCCTCCTCCCTTGCGACTGCTGGCGCACGGCGAACCAGCGGACGCGGCACCCTGGCGACCCAGGAGCATGGGAGGCGGCCCAGGCGCGAGGACAAGCTGCCCGACGAGCGCGCCTCCTTCCTCAGCGAGCCTACCCGAGCTCGATCCATGGCGAGCCTCCCGCGTCGTCTACGCGGGCGCGTTGCCTGACGACGACGCGCCGACGGCGCCGGTGCCGGTGCCCGAAGAGCTGGCTCCCTGCTCCTCAACGCGCAGCGAGGTTGCGGGACGGTGGCCGCAGCGGCCGGCAGAGGAGGCGAGGAAGGCGTCGATCTTGGCGGCGAAGTTATTACCGCCCCGGCCGCCGCCGACAACCTCCGTCATGCCGAGTCGGCCCGCGGCGCAGCCCTCGAACGTGTCCGCCGCGGATGGGACAGTGGTGAGGCCACCACGTACGCGAGCGCCAACCGCCGCCGCGCAGGGGACGCCACCGGGCCCGGATCTCGCCTCCTCCACCGCCTTCGTTGGATCTACATGGTTCCGTCGCGTGCCCTGGCCGCCGCAGCCCTGCCTCGCCGTCGCCCTCGCAACCGGCGGCGGCGCCGCCGCAACGCCGACGAATGACTTTATGCAATTCACGGAACATACTACTTCAATCAATTCCATAAAGTAATCCAACCATTATGTTTTTATTAACATTTACCATATTACCCTTAATGACATTACAAAATTTCAAAATTAGAATTATCACAATTTTTTTGACGCTGATGTCACCAATTTTAGTACGTACCTGGTGCATATGGGCCCACCATTTAATACACACTTGGTGCGCAACCGGTACCTCAGAAATTGGTAACTCTTGGTAACTATGCCTTTTTAGCCGTTGGATCGAGCGTTATGGGCCGTCCAATTTTCGACAACCATTGTAAAATTTCTCATTTCAACAGGGTTGCTGTTAATATTAGGTGGGTACCTGCTGCTCCTAAATTGAATAAACATCCACGTAGCAGTAAATTTTGTATGCTTTTCAAGTCGTGTGGATGGTTAACAACGAGTATTGTCTTTCTAAAATGCAAAACTATTCCATGCCTTACTCTGTATTGATGGGCTATAGACTATTTCCATTCTTATAACTGCATGCACTTTTCGTTGTGTCAATCTTTTTTCGTGCGCTCATATGCTCAATGCTTACCTTTGTTGTTTGCTATCTGCTAACAGCACCTCCACACTACTAGGCCGACGCCAGTGCTGAGACAACCAGCCATTGTGGGTTCTTTGCTTCCAAGAAAAGTAAGGGAAGCTTGACGCAGTGTTCTGTTATGAGATTGGTACTAATTACCTTCATCACATCATTGTGATGGTACTTATGTTCCTACATAGATAAATGTGTTAATGTTCACTGGTTTATGCCTCTTTAGATCACTCTTTTGGCTGCCTTCACCTACCAATTCAGGTGCTCTTTGAAATGTGCTTCCAAAATTTTACTCTACATTATTAGTGACAGAACTAATTATTGCATGTATCATATCCATAGCTGTATTGGGATGCTCCTGCTGAAATGAAGATCATGTCTATAGCCCATATTCAGTCAGTACAGAATTATAATTGACGAGACTGCAGAATACTAACAGCACATGAGCAACATTTTAAGTAAATCAATTTGTGGAGCACAGGATGGCATAAAAAGCAAATTATCTATAAGCTTTGTGATCTTTTTTTCCTTAGCGAAAGCAAATTATCTGTAAGCTTGGTACATTGTTCTGTTCTGACTCAAGTAGAAATACTATCTAGTCACCCAAGCATAACCATAGTTACTTGAAACCACACTATGGTGGTATATAACTATCCTGTTGGGCTGCTACTAAAAGTTAAGTACTTTACAAGACACTGAAAAGGCCATTAAATTCAATACTTGCAATCTGGGCTACATTTAAGTGTAAGCCGAACTGAACTGTGTCAATCAGAAAACAAAGTAGTAAATTCCTACCTTGATTTGTGAGCAAATGAAACAAGCAGCTGTGAGACAACATGTTCAGTACACTCATGTCATAATTGAAACTTGTTTACTGAGAACATGTTCAGTACATTTAATTTCCTACTGATGTGAGAGAAGTTTTAGAGAACATCCAAATAACCAATTCTATTTAGTAAACTGTATATAGGAGCAACCTGATACATGGTACCTGCAATAACATGATAACTGCAATAACTTTAAGGGGCTTTCCTTCTATACACTTGACTCCAACAGAGCTACAAACCAGTAAAGTAATCAGGTCAAGTATCACTTTCAGAATGAGTACAACAACTACCTGTTTACATGTGCCTATCTTGGAACTCACTGCAAATTCACATTATACTGTACAACTTAACATGCTAGACAGAGATCTGAAGGGAAATTTTAATCCAAATCCATAAATAATTCTAAAAAGCGAGGCATCAAAATGCAATACGCTAGGCTAAAGAGCTAAATCAAATGCAAATGAAGTGCATAAGAGTGGAACCTTGGCCATCTGCGATGGGAGCTCAATCGGGTCCATTTCAGAGAGTTTCTCCACGAGGACAGGGTTGACGCTGACCTGAACGTGCCAGCAACCGGGCGAGGGTGCGGCGGCGGCGGCGTCCCGCGATGGCGAGGTAGAGGGCGCAGGCGAGTTGGCCTCGTCGGCTCGCGTCAGCCGTGGACGCCGAGGAGGGAGGAGGTAGGAGCGACGGCGACGAGCGCGGGCGAGGACAGGCCACCGACGGCGGCGGCGAAGGCATGGCGACAGGTGCGCGATGGCGATGGCGAGGCGTGGCGAGGCGGCAGACGCCTAGGGCTTGTGCGCAGCCTCAACTCCTTTGCGGGCGCGGGCGAGGGCGAGGCGGCGGCGGCGGCTAGGGCTTGCAGCCTCGTACTCCTAGCGAACACGGTCACGGGGGACGGGGGTCCGGGGTCAGGTGTCGGGGAAGGTGGGAGGTGGGAAACACAATTACCATAATAGCCTTCCACTAATAAAACTAATTAGCGCTAATTATTCACTTAGTCACCAATAGGTACCGGGAAGTACCCCCAACCACCGTAAAAGGGCTCCTGTTGAAATACATGGCAACTCTGAAATTCAGTTAGCATAAGAAGAATATCTGCCATACTACTGTAATAACAACACCGCAGTAAAAATCAATGACCCCTCTTTATTTGTTTTCTTTTATTATTTATCACACAATTTTTCCCAATCCCGAGCTCCAAAAAGAAAAAGGAAAAACCCCTGACCCCTCTTTATATATTTTTCTCTGTACCTATAACTTCAGTTGCAGTTCAGCATTGGGTAACCATTATGAGGAAATTAGCCACTGAAGAAAATCTTGGACAACTGCACTTTTCCAATTTAAGCCAAGTATAAGATCTGAATTCTGCTTAATTCTAATTATAGTATGGATTTCGGAGTTTGTATATTTTGTGGTAACTGTCTCAACCTAAAAGAAATGATTTACTTCCTTCCTTCAGGTAGCAGGCGTAATGCATCAGATTGTATAGGACTACGCACATACATCTACATATATTGCTGGATTTCATACAATGGCAACTATCTCCACAGAAGGATAGAGCTCAGTTTTTTTAGACATCCTCAAATTCACCGTTCACAACAAAAAACACATGCATCAGTGTGAGTAACCGACTATGACAAAGAGGATTCGCTATTACTGGAGAAGGATACAGTCATAGAGATTAGTTTGCTTTAGCGAGATACTACTCACTTTTAGCCACTACAAGTGGATGACTACTCAATTTAGGTGCAGCAGCAGCAGACCAGTAGTACACCTAATATTAACACTAACCCTGCTGAAATAAATGGCAACTCTGAAATTCAGTTAGCATGAGATGCATCTTTGCCCTACTACTATAATAAAAAAAACTGTAGTAGGGCACTCGGTTTTGGAGGCACCACAGCATTTGGAGCATTGGTGGCACCCTCCGAATGCTCCCATTTTTTTTTTAGAGTAAAAGGTTCGAAACGACCCCCGTCATTTACCATTAAGATAAAGGACAAGGTTTTGTGTTCAGTACCGTTTACAGCATAGTTGTGGCCATGCCACTAAAACCTAGAGAAACTGAAACTCTAAAACGAGCAGCTAGATGAACCAAAGAAAAACAGACCGAGCGCAGCGGTCAAGCAACATCAGGTAACTCAGTCAACGCAACCCTCAGCAATAGTAGGTTTTTAGTATCTCTTCACCAGCTACGCTTTGAGCAGGCACCAACCTTGATGCCCCACACCAGCCTCCGTCAGACTTGTCACTTGGCTTGTAAGTTGGTAACAGATAGACTTGCTTGCTTCCTCTTCATCTCCATCTTCGATTGACCTCCCAGCAGAATGAATCATTTGAACGGCAACCAGCTTGTCATCTTTGCTTGAGCTTTGAGCTCTCCAGTGACGTGAGTCAGAAACTCCCGCCCACTGTCTGGACACAGGATTAGCCAATCCTGCAAAGTCCTTGCTGTCATCTGGTAGAGTATCTCCATACTCTTCCAGCCACAACTCTGAAAACACAAAGAATTCCTCAGTTTCCACACACACCAAAGCGCTGCAGCAGAGACAATATTAACCACACAGTTTCTTTTGTTTGACAGCCAAAAACGACCAATATTATCTAAAGATCTGCCTAAATCTTTTTGCAAGATCGAAGACAAAACTTTCCATAACTGGGCAGCCACTGCACACTCAAAACACAAATGGTGAACAGTTCTAGTTCATTGCAAAACAAGCAAGTTGGATCCTTCACTTTTCTTCTTTTCCCTAAATTGTCTCAAGTCAGTGTCTTATTTTTGGATAGCAGCCACAAAAAGAAGTGGACCCTAGGTGGGACCTTCAAGGACCAGACTGCTGGGACCAAAACCGGTTTAATCCCTCTAAAGTTGATGATTTTGTACAAGGTTTGGGAAGAAGACACTCCAGAGGAGGTGAATTGCCAAATCGAGAATCCTCTTCACTAGACAATAAAATAGTAGAGGCCAAAGCACAGACCTCATCCCACTGTTGCAAAAGATGATCATCTAGATTTCTTCTAAAAGAGCATTTCAGCTCCTGGCCATCCCAAATCTCATCCACAGTAGCATTTTTTTCATTAACTACTCTGTAGAGTTTCCAAAACTGAATGGTAAGGCTAGAAGAACCTAACCAATTATCTTCCCAGAACCTCACTTTATTCCCCCTACCAATCTTCCACCTATAGCCCATCTTTGCTGCTTGTGTAGCTGCCATGAAACCTTTGAAGAAATTAGAAGACCCATTCACCTTGGAGCAGAATAGATTAGGTTTAGCAGTTTTGTACTTGTAATCAATCAATTCTCTCCACAGCTTCCCCCTCCCTTGTTCATATCTCTTGACCCAGGAAGCAAGCAAACACAGATTAAGATCTCTTAGGTTGGGAATACCTGTTCCTCCAAAATCTTTCATCATAGCCACTGATTCCCAGTTGGCTAGATGATACTTAGGGTGCCCCTCACTGTCATTCCACAGGCAGTTGCCCATCTGGGTATTCAAAAGCTTGATTGCCCATTTTGGGAACTTAAGGAAGGATAAGATATAAATAGGAATACTAGCTAAGCATGACTTAATAAGCATAGCTCTAGCAGCTTGACTAAGGAGCTTACCCCTCCAACCTGCAATCCTCTTAAGTAATTTCTCCACTAAAGGTTGCAAATCCTCCCTTTGTAACTTTTCATAATGCAGAGGGACACCTAAGTACTTGAAAGGAAATTTACCAATAGGGTAGTTGAAGAAAAGAGCAATATTAGAGGCAGCCTCCTCATCTAAATTCATGGGAATGCACTCACTCTTATGAAAGTTAATTCTCATACCAGAGATTTATTCATACAAAAGCAAGATTTGTTTAAGGTTCACTAGATGAGAAGTTTCACTACTAGAAAATAAGAGTGTCATCTGCATACTGTAGAGAGAGGATGCTTCCTTCTCTGAAGTCATGCAGGACACCTTTCACCAGTCCCTTCCTAGCAGCTGACACTAACATCCTAGATAAGACATGCTCCCAATTTGATCGCTCATCAATAGAGATGTCTTTTATAACTGTATCTTGTTCTATCCAACGGTAACTGAAAAGGAAGCATTTTCTTGACTACATTGTCCTACACGTAACACATTCTAACTGAAAAGCACACATTTTCTTTACCATTGTCCTATACATTCTAACTTAAAAGCACACATTAGAATAGAACATACATTTTCTTTACTGCATTATCATACACATTGTAACTGAAAGTACAACGTCTACCCCAATCTGAATTATAGGTAATCCCTCTATCATAAGATACCCTACGAACACCTAGATCAGTAAGAAGAAGTATCGAAGTAATTAATAAAACAATGAAAGAAAATAACCACTGTTTAGCTTTATGTGTAAATTGAATTTAAGCTTTACTAGCAAAACGTCTGTGCGTTGCACCGGGGCGTACAATTATTGCTCTGTACTTGTGGATGTAAATTTTTCCATGCGTTTCAACAGGACGCATGTATGTTGCACCAAGACATACAATTAGGTGTATGGTTGATGGTTTTTGTGACTGATAAGTCGGTTTTTGTTTCAACAGGACGCATGTTTGTTGCACCAAGACGTACAATTACGTGTTTGGCTGATGGTTCTTGTGACTGATAAGTCAGTTTTTGTTGTTTTGTTGTGAGAGAAAAATACTATATTATAGCTGATAAGCACATGGCTAATAAGTTCAAGCGCACAGCGTGAGTCAGGTACTCGTGTGAATAGTTAACATCTCTATGTGTCGCAACAGGACATATTATTGTGTGGTCATCTAAAGTTAGCTATCTTTGTTTATTTAATTGGATCAACATTATTCATTAAATATCAAGATCAATAATTAAATATTAATTATGTGCAATAAGTTATTAAAAAGGATAGGACATTGTATCTTGTATTTGCAATGGAAAAATATGAAATGCATATCTCGTAAACATAATAAGAAACAAAAGTGTATATTACACAATGTCCTATCCTCGGAAGCTGCAACTATCTTGGATGACAATGAGCAGATAGCCACAACCTTCACATCCTTCAGAGTAATTCATGCACGAAGGTCGTCGAATTTTGCGGCGCATTTTTGTGCTCAGCACGCCTCGGCTAAGGCCTCGTTCTCTTCCCCGAATCAGGGGTAACGAAATCTGCACAGTGCTCCCCGAGACTGTAAAGATTTCGTTGTTTTGTGGTAATATTTGTCCAAATCTTGATTAATTGAGCTTTAAAATGTTAAATGCATGAAACAACAAAACCTGCGCGATTAGTTTTTGATTTCATCTACATTTAAGATCTACGATACGCCACATTTTTGATGTGATGGGGAATCTTCTTTTCGTAGTGGAATTTGGGGGTGAATTTGGGGATCTAAACAAGGCCTAAGTTAGATTTTTCTTTTTGCCTACTTCCCTAGCTTATACAATCTGATTGCAATGAATCTACGGCTATTTGAGTAACGAATCTTTTGTTGGAAAAAAAAAAGCTCCCAGCATGCGCGTGCTGCACAAAGCACACGTCCTGTACAGCTTGGCTGAGCCTCGTGGAATCCGCCGCACAATACAAAAGCCGATGAGGCCTCCAGAAGCCTTATCCTTTCGTTCCTTGCCGCTCCTGTGGCACACATTGCCTCCCTTTTTCTCCTTTTCTCTTTCTCATTCTTTTCACGAACCGAGCCGCTCCCAAATTCGAAATCACCTGTGCCGGCGAGAGTAGTTGCCACTCTGCCAAAGGAAGAATTTTTAGTGAGGCTGAGATCCGAATAATGGTTTCTAGGCCATGAACCTGCTGTTCGTTGAGTTCGCCTCCGGCAGCCTCCGCTGCCGGGACGCCGAGCCAGCGGCTGCCGGGATGCCGAGCTTGCTGTCGCAGCGGTGATCTACTCGCCTCTACAGCGCAGGTCTAGGTCCACGCCTGCAGCGCTGACTATGCTTCCTGCTCAACAACAAGGTACTACTGCCTATGCATGCAGTCTGGACCAGTTCCATTGTCTGTTCTTCTCCATCCGTTGAAATAATTCTGTGAAAATCTTTCTTTCCAGGTTGTTCTTGGTGCTCGAGTCCGACTGAGCGGCAACGTGCGGCGCTGGGCTGAGGAGCGCCGTCCAGCATGGGATGGACGGCCGGTTTAGTTTATTTCTCTTTTGCTGCTCTTTTCCCTTACCAATCTTTTTCCTCATGATTTTGACACACGTTCCATGGTTTCGTCCTCAGATCCAGTGGCATGGCTTCATAGGATTGTTGTACTTTCTGCAAGGTCTTTGATGTATTCATAGGATCCGGCGATTTGGTTTGATTTGAGGAAGAATAAAGGAATAATAAACCATGAATTTGTTGGTTTGATTTGAGGAAACTATAGTTGCCTTATATTATTGATTGATGTACTCTGATTGAGTATTGTACTCTGATTTGGATTCATCTCCTATTTGACTTGAGATAGGAAAGGTATTTGGATTGGGGGATAGGAAACTTGGAGTCAACGTTGGGACATGCGGACAGAAAAGAAGAGCGGACAAGGCAGACTGAAATTGAAATTTTGGTGTTTTATTATTAGGGTATAGATAAGTGACAACTCAAATTTTTATAGTGGCTGTGTACAGTCCATTCAATTATCACTAACAGGATCGAGTGCCAATATTTTTTATGAAAAAATTGTCTACCAGACTGGACAAGGACACTTAGAGCATCTTCAATCGTATGCATTTAGAGCTATGCATTTTAGGCAATTTGCAAACCCCCAAATGAAATGAAGCGCTAAATTGGTGTGATCTCTAACCGTTATGCAAAATGCCAAGTCTCACTCCTTTTTTTCAGGGATTTTTCTTTTCGCGGCACTTCCTTCCCGCGCGGCACTTCCCGCGCCATAACATCGCCCTCTCCCGCATTCGTTGTCGCCGCCATCACCGTCATCGATCAGTTCGTCGTCGTGGTTCGCTCGCTCCAGCCCCGGTCGCCATTTCGCCCCAGCCCCGGTCGCCGCATCAGTTCGTCGTCAAGGCAGGTCGCCATCTCCCGTTCGTCAAGGTCCAGCCGCTGCAGCTCGCGAGCAGCAGAATATCATGAAGCCAACATGGGATCCAGGGTACCGGACAAGCGCGCGGCTTCGTGGTTTGGCGCGAACTGGTCTGGCGGCGCGAGGAAGAAACCATGCGAGGGGGGGGAGAATCGCGCGATGTGTATTTGCATAGCCGGACTCCTTTGGCATATATGCCAAGTTCCCCCCTCCAAATGCATAGTTATGGAAAATGCAAAAGCTAAATGCATAACCATTGGAGAGGGGTTTTTTGGAGTTTTATGCATTTTGGTAAATGTCAAGTCCAAATGCATAACGATTGGAGATGCTCTTATAGTATCCTTATTAGCACATTAGTTAAAAGATACATGGGACAACCCAATATCTGACCATATCTGACCATAGGAGAACCTAAAAATATTCAAGAATTAGTTTTTCCGTAAACCTAGGTAGCAGATATGCTGTATATGAAGTTGTGCCAACCTGTCAGACTCAATGAAATACCCTATGTTTCATGGCAGTGGGAAGAATGTGCAAATACTATATAAGCAAGCAAGACGAGCCACAAAAACTCACAAAAATGCTATCTCTGAACTTAGCTGAAACCCTGTCCTTTCTTCAGAAGCCGAGAATCTCACTCGGGATACACAAAAAATGAAGACGATAGATTGAAGCAGGACCAAGGTAACATGCACCATGTTTCTTTTTCTTTTTGTATGAATTCCTTAGGATAGTATGGACAACCATTGATATTTTAAGAAAATGTCCATGGTGCATCAAATTTCCAAAGTTGGTTCAAACATAATAAGGGGCACACTATAGTGAATTTTGTAGGCTATGAATATAAAGGAGCTGCTGCTATGGTGAACTGCAAAGTAGGTACTGACCGGTACAAAAGAAAGTCACTGCCGTTTTTCCCGATGCTAGCGAAGGACAATATATGCCACATGCAAGAGGAAATGAAATGGAAAGCATCTTTATAAGGAAACCTATTCAAATACCTACATGGGTCGAGAAGACATTTACTCTATAGTGGCATTGGCTGAGCTCAGATAATACTATGGTCTCCATGTAGTATATGCCAGAACACCAAAAATAGACGAAACATTGATTTTGCTGGTCAACAATTTAAACTGGCACATGGGAGTAGATTAACCATCTTTTTTTGTTGGTTAACAATCTAAACCGAGACATGGGATGATTGATAGGACTAACCTGAAACATAGAATTTACAACCTTGAAGCAGCAGTGGCTAATCAGTTTGACATAAGAGTTCCTTTATCCTCTTTATAGAATGTTGAGGACAACCCGCAAATATATTTTTGAATATATAGGCACAAAAGATTACATGAATTGGTATGCAAACCTCGAAGGATATTGGCTTAGTGAACAGTAACGGTTAATACAGAAAGTACATTAGCAAAATCACAGAGGAAGAGAAGTTGTGGACCTATTGTGAAACATCTTCGGTTCTTAGAGCTAATCGTAGGAAAAAAAAGCTCACACTGTGGCTGTCATCTGGCACAGACCTTCAGAAAAACAAACCAAACGCAGGTTGTAAATAAGTAAAATTAGGTTCACATATTGGAAGGTTTAGAAGACTATGCGAGGGCTGTAAGGCTAACCGGCATTGCTGGATGGACCTCGGTAGCTAATATCTGGAAACGCTACCACAATTTGCCGGTGATCCTTTAACTGGCAAAATCCATCAAAGAGCATGTAAGCAGCATTTTGTTGGTCGACAACAACCCAAAACATGTATATACAGATGCTTAATCCACTGACGAGATAAATCAAAATACACTGTGCTCACCCGTATATATCTCTAAAAAAGATACATATAGCTAGCATATATTAATCTGTCGGCACAAATGAATCTGCAAAGGAATCATGAATCAGGACTGCGCATTATCACACGGCCTAGCTCAGAAATTGCAAATTAGCAATGGCACGGAAATATGGCCCACATAAAATGCAAAGTAGCAATGGCATGCAAACATGGCATATGTCCAGGATAAAATGAAAAAAAATCAGCAGCATAGGCATGTATCAAAAGAACTCCAAACCTGTTGATTTGGTGAGGAATATTAGTTAACTGGGCATATATGAATATAGTCTGCTTTTGAGCCTAAGATCCAAAGAACATAACAGAAACTTTGATAATATCATTTAGCAAACAGAGGCCAAACTACAGCAAGGAGAGGGAGAGATGAGGGAAGGGAAGGGGGAGAAGGGGATAGGACGCACCTCCGCCATGCGCAACAAGCCAGGAGAGAGGGAGAGGGCTGCCTCGCTGCCCGCGGCGGCCGTAACCCTAACCCAAACCCTAACCCCAACCCTAACCTAAGGCACATCGTGAACATCAATTGGGAGTTGCGCGTGGAGGAGACGTGGAGATGGAGAGGGGAGGGGGCCAGCCACGCCGGCGCCGCGCCGCCGCAGCGTGGAGCGCCGCCGCCGCCCGCGCCGTGGTCGCCCCGCCCGGGCGAGCGCGCCGCCCGTGCTCGCCGTTGTCGCTCTCGCCCCGCCCGTGCTCGCCGCTTCGCCGCCCGGCTGCCCGCCCGCGCCGCCGCCGAGAGGAAGGAAGAGGAAGGGGAGGCGTGGGTGTAGGGTCGAGATGGTGGACTAGAGGGGGTGAATAGTCCTTTCTAAAACTTATCGCACCAGCTGACCGAAACAAATGCAGAATTAAAACTATCGGTCTAGCCAAGACTTCACCCCGATATTTATGACTCTAGATGCATCTTGTATAAAGGATCCTAAACAAGAGAGCAAGGTGCCGATCTAGCTAGTGCACACTAAACAAGTCTAGTTTGCAAGGTCACACAAACCTAAGCAACTAGTACTTTGGCAAGCAGGTGTGCACCTACACAATTCTAATGAGCAAAAGCACAAAGCCAACCTAAGCTCACCAGATACTCAAGGACAAGGCTACACAAGCTGAACCTAAGAGCTCAACTTCACTTAACTACACAACCTAAGCAAAGCAAGGTACTCTACTTCTAGCTACACAAGCAAGAAGATGATTAGCAAACTACACAAGCTAACTAATCACTAGAGCAACTACACAAGCTATTTATGTAAAGAAAGTAAATACAAGCTTATGAAGAAGATTGCAAACCACCGTGAAGTGTGGACACAAGATGACACGGCGATTTTTCCCGAGGTGTGTAGTTAAGTGATGCTAAGATGTATAGGATAAACCTTTGAAGCGTGATACCAATCGGAGTTGCACCATTAAAGTTCATCCGTAGCATCATGGTTAGCTAGATACCACATGAAACAAAACACTAGATACCTCATGGGATCAACATTATAAGCAAGGTTATAGCACCACTTGTAAAGCACATGTGTCTAGCTAAACCATCCTATGCATGCTAGTTATCAAATCATCAATCAAGTTCTATAACTAGCATATACCACAAAAGCATTGCATATTGAATTTAAAACAATGCAAATGCATGCAAGCACATGAATATGCACATAGAAAATGCAATCAAACAAGTTCATGAGCTTGCTCCCCCTACTTGTGTGCTTCTCTTGTCCATGAATTTTTGATCCTCCTCCATTCTTCAATGTTGCTCCCTCTTGGTCCATGTCCATCTTCTACTCCTCTTTGCATGCCTTTAGCATATCTTTGTACAATTCTCTCCCCCTTTGTCATCAATGACCTAAAAGATAGGTTGTCCAATACCACTTGAAGATACCAAGTTTAAGATAAACTTCTTGATGTAAAGGGTTGGAACTAGTTGTTGATGGTTGATCTTTGATTCTTCATTTTTGATGGACAACACCATATGTTGGAATGACACCACTTGTAAGATCTACATGTAGATGCATGAACACCACTTGTAACTATGCATTAGGCACTCCCTCTTTGTCATAGCACTAAAGATACCACATGTAGGTCACTTGGAGGGTCTTTGTCTCTAATACCAATGAAGTGTGGCTCCTCCCCCTATGACAAAGCATGGGTCAAACCAATCCATAATCATCACTTGTAGATGAGGATAGCTTCTCTTGATTGAAGTTGATCACTTAAAGTTGAGGATCACTTGTGGAACCATCTTCTTGACATACTAGATACCACTTAAATGAAATCCGTGTGTACTATACCACTTGTAGGGATACAACTCATGAAAATAGTGATAATCTAGACATTCTTTGCAAAATCTAGCCTTGTGGTAACCACTTGTTGGATTTGTTAATGAATAACCATTCTTGAACTAGATTGTTTTCATTGAGCTTCTTTCTCTTTGACTTGAGCTAAAATGATTCACTTATAAGCATTCAAGTCCGGTTTGAACCAATGACAAGCTTCTTCACACCTCATGAAGTATAAGGGTTATCTTGTCAATGTTGTACTTGAAACATATGCAATTCAAACTAGATCAAGTACTTAGGTTCACTAGCTCATGAACATGTTATATGTTACCACTAGATCATACAAGGCATAGAAGCAATAGTGGCACCATATAAACATCAAATTCTTTAGATTTTTCATGAATGCTCCTAGAAATCATGACTATATGCACTAAACATGTCCTTAGCAAAGAATGTATGCATATGTCAATCAATGTCACCTTCGCTATCTTGGAGTAGAGGATAGTCATTAGATTCCAATTTAGCTACACAATAGCAATGTGAAGTTCATTGAATAGCTTGATGAAGCCAATAGATACCAATTTGAATTTCATGCTTCACCCATATGAATTGAGAACCACTAATGATCAAGTGCACTATCTTGTTGTGGTTGGCTTGCTTTTACTTTTGATCCTTGCTTGGATGATAGAATACCACTTGTATTATTACTTGATTTGCCTTGTATTGCTCTCTATTTGGGTGTTGCTTGCTTTCTTGATCAACCCTTTGATTGCTTCAACTAAGCATCTCCAATAATCCTTAGATCATCGCTTCCATGTTAGCCTTCCAAGTATCTCCCACTTGGTTTACCCACTCATGGGCAGCAAGCCCCCCTCAAGGGAGAAGTGATCTCTCTCCAAGAGCTATCCTTGACACTTACTTGAATTGCCTTTGATTGATTGATCCATGGACTTGATATGATGAATAACCTTTAAATCTTCTTTAAGTCCTTTTCTTTCTACCAAATGATCTTCAATTGTCACTAGAACTTAAACTTCATCTTCACCTTGAGTTTGATCTTGATCTTGAATTTGAGTGCCAAATAGTGTAACAAATACACTCCACAATCAAATAGCCTTGTACTCATTGCTTGTCATTCTTCTAGATCAATTCAAAACCAAACTTAGGTTCCTCAACTAATTATAATCATAAATCCAACTTGAGGACCTTTCAATTTGAGTGACCCTTGATAAATCTAATGTTTGTCACTTTTCTGGCAGATTCTGTACCCTTCAAAGAATAATTCATATATCCCAATGTACAGCTTCAAATGCCATGAAATTTGGTGAAGATTTGTGACACTAAGTCTTCTAGCAGCTATAAGAATTTGAACTTCATTGGCCTTCTAGATTGCTACCAGATTTCACATCTTCCCACACTGCTACATGCTGAAAACCGCTACACTATAGCTGACAAGAACTACTCCAAAACAGTAGCAACTCTTATCCAATCTTCATAAAATTTGTACAACATCTTGTACTATAAGTGTAGAGCATGCATACCAAATCTCAAGCCAATCCAATAAGATTTGATCCATCAAACTCAGACTTGATCTTAGCTAGCTTAGTTTTTGAATATTGGACAGATTTAAGCAATTAAGCTATGCTTCTTCAAATTGAATCAAACTTGATATCAACTTGTTTGAATACTTTCACAAGACATATATCCATTCAAACCACTCACTAAAAGTCATCTTGTGATCATATTCAAACAAACTAATCTAAATTTGACTACTAAGCAATTAATCCATTCAAACATCTCATAGCAAGCATCATATGCATTTTTATCCAATTCAATCAACTCATATGCACCCAAATAAATTAGATCAACTAGAGATATACCTTGATAGCACATGATCATCATTAGCAAGCTTCAATTTAACTAATTTGCAAGCCTTCAACTATGACCAATTGTTCACCACAACTTAAAAATTGCACTTGTATGTTGTAGCACATTGGACTTCACTTGTCATGACTTGGCATTGTGATGAGAATATCACTAAGCTTCAATACTTGAGTCAATCATATGATGATCAATATGAAATCAATTGAATCAAGCCTCCAATGCCATGGTACCTACACACAATCATCCACTTTTTGATGGTACCCAAACTAGTTTGGGTCCTCTCAAGTTAGGAGCAACATACTTAGACAAAGCCTTAGTATGAGTAGCGGGATGTTTTGCAAAAGCAACCATAGAGGTACCATTACCATCTTTTTTAAGCATATTGTTTGTATCAATTGAAATAGGCTTAGAAGTTTTACCTAGGAGACATGAATGAGCCATGTGTCCTCTTTTTTTGGCATGAATATCATCTTCTCTTTGGTTGAGCCTTTTCTTCATTGCTCATGTGATGCTCTTCATTGCCTAGCCTCTCATGAGTTGCTTGAGCCTTCTTCTCAAGCTTATTAGAACACTTCAAGGCAAAGTGTCCCATATCTCCACACTTGAAACACTTGATGTGAGCCAAATCTTTCTTCTCTTGATTCATGCTCAACATCATCTTGGCATCTTAAATATGAGTTGGATGCCTTGCTCTTCCACCCCTTCTTGTTTTCTTCTTCTTCATCTTCAAGTCATCAACTTTTTCTTCATGGCTGATCTTGACTTGAACTTGGGGTGCTTCTCTTGCTCAACTTGTGGCTTTGGTTGAGGCTTTTCTTTGTTTGGGCAAGCTCTTGCTAGATATCCCATTTTATTGCATTGAAAGCACATGAAATGAGAGAGCCTTTCTTCTTCTAGCCTTTTCATTTCCTTCTCATACTTTCTCTTGCCCCATCTCTTTCCCTTGATGTTGGTGTTGTTGTAGCGGATGCCATACATGTTGCCAAATCTCTTGTAGCTCTTCAAGAGTTGAGAGTGTGTGATCTTTGGCACTCCACCCAACCCAACTTTGCTCTTGTTGAAACCAAGGCCACTCTTGTCACCATTGCTTCTCTTGTTCTTCAACATGTGTTCAAAGGTGACTTGAGAGTTGTAGCATCTCTCTAGCTTGTTGCTCAAATTCTTCACTTTACTTTTGAGCTTATTGTTCTCCTTCAAAAGGTTAGCCTCACAAGGCACAGAAGTAGAACAAGCATCTACATGTGAAGAACATGGCATATCAAGTAAATTATTACAAGAGGTGGATATATGCTTCTTGCCTACATCACAAGGGTTAGTAACATGCGATTGATCATTTGACCCAAATGATGAGCTCTCACTAGTTTTAATTTCTTCATTAGAAAACTTCTTACTGAGAAAAGCATGTTCTTGCAACAATTTGTCATGAGTAACACTAAGTTCCTCATGAGCCAATTTTAGCACATCATGTGAACAAGTAGTAACATAAAGTAGATGCTTTTGTTGTTCACATGTTGTCTTTAGAAATGAGTTTTCATTTTCAAATTTTATTGTTTTAGCTTTCTCAATTTCTAAAGACATGGTCATGCTAGCAAGTCTACTAACAAGCTCATCATAAGAGGCATGATCAATCACATTGCAACTTGATACCTTTGTGTCACCTTATGACATGAAGCAATATGATGATGTAGGTGAGCTTGTAGTAGCATCATCATTGGAGCATGAGCCATCATCACCATCAAGTGAGCTTGGGTAGAATCATCACTTGCATCACTTGAGGCATCATCATCCATCTTGTCAAGTGAACTTAGAGTAGATTGATCATCTTCATCACTTGACCATGAGGTGGAGCAATCCTTCACAACAACCTTGTTGTGATCATGCTCAACAACCTCATGCGCCACCACCTTGGCCTCATCCTCCTTGTACTTTCCATCGTCCCATGTGGAGGCATCACCGTAGGTGTGCTTGATGGATTCCCACAACACACGTGCGGTTCCCCGATGATTCACCTTGAAAAATACATCACTCTTCAAAGCACACGTTAGATAATAATATGCATTTGCATCAAGTGCATAGAGAGCTTCTTGAGCTTCGGTGAGGTTCTCATCGTCCAACACATGGGTGAGACCATTTGTGACAACCCACCAAGCCTTAGGTCCCATGGCGCAAAAATGATCAAGCATATGGTGTTTCCACCGTGCAAAGTGTGTGCCATCAAAAATATGTGTGCCACATAGACAATCATCATTAAACCCACTAGTTGCCATCCTCTCGGGCTGGTTAAGACCACTAAAAAGAGAGACCTAGTTCTGATACCATGTGTAGGGTCGAGATGGCGGACTAGAGGGGTGAATAGTCCTTTCTAAAACTTATCGCACCGACTAACCAAAACAAATACGGAATTAAAACTATCGGTCTAACCAAGCCTTCACCCCTCTATTTATGACTCTAGATGCACCTTGTAAAGGATCCTAAACAAGAGAGCAAGATATCGATCTAGCTAGTGCACACTAAATAAGTCTAGATTGCAAGGTCACACAAACCTAAGCAACTAGTACTTTGGCAAGCGGGTGTGCACCTACACAATTCTAATGAGCAAAAGCACAAAGCCAACCTAAGCTCACTAGATGCTCAAGGACAAGGCTACACAAGCCGAACCCAAGAGCTCAACTTCGCTTAACTACATAAGCTAAGCAAAGCAAGGTACTCTACTTCTAGCTACACAAGCAAGAAGATAATTAGCAAGCTACACAAGCTAACTAATCACTAGAGCAACACCTTGGGTGGTTCCTCCGGTATATGGCCCTCAAGCCAATGCCCCTCAAGGCATGCCCCGCAAGGCACTGCAAGCGAACCCACATGCACAAGTGTGGTAACTCAATGGCACGAGCAATCCAATAAGGCTACGCACCAAACCTCTCACAAATCCTCCTCTGGAGCACCGCACAATCTCCACACGTGATTCCACAGAGTCTCTTGCTACCAAACCATCTAGGAGGTGGCAACCTCCAAGAGTAACAAGCACACCGGCTTGCAACATGAACACCTAGTGCCACTCGATGCAATCTCGTAATGCAATGCACTAGAATCTCTCCCTCACACTATCGAATGATCACCATCAAGCATATGTGAGTTAGAGAGCTCCCAAGCACTACCACACAAGCCACCAAGGCCCTAGTGTACTCAACCACCGGCCATAGCCGGCCAAACCAACTATTTATAGCCCAAAGGGCTGAAATAGTCATTGCACCTTCACTGGGCTAAAATCAGGACCGTCGGACGTGCTAGACGGCCACCGCCGAACGCGTCCGACGCGTACAAATTCCAGCGCGCCAAAACCGTAGTTCAAAACTAGCCGTTAGCCCACGACGTCGGACGCATCCGAGGCACACCTCCGGACGCCGTCCCGACCGCCGGACATAGTCCAGAGAGGTCTGCAAATCGCCTGACCTCCAGACGCCACCGCCGGATGCACCATCGGACGTGGCCTGGCGTCCGACGCATGCAAGCACTCGAGCTCACGCCAGCCACGCCGGACGCTGGCCTTGTGCCAGACAGCGTCCGACGCAGAACCGCCGGATGGTCTTACGCAGCCCAGCCGGCCTGCTCAGCGCCACAACACGCCGGACGCTCGCCCAGCGTCAGACGCCCTCGTCGTCAGCGTCCGACGCATGTAATATCTCAAATTACAGCCCATCGACGACGCTAACTTCTCCCCCTTTGCACATACATTCTAGCCAACAAGCATACCAACTTGTGCTCCAGAGATAGCATATTTTCACCAACAGTTTGCATCCAGCGCAATAGAAAATATGCATCTCATTTTCTTGAAAGCGCCGAATCCCGCCGAGCGAGCAAGCTCGGTGGGAGGGAGAGAGGGACCCAAACCCATCTCTACCCTACAAACTCCACCACCTTTGCAAATGTGCCAACAAGACTAAGTGTACATCACCATGTGCTTGTGTGTTAGCATTTTCACAATCATTTTCAAAGGATTTTCTCTTCAACTCACCACGCCACTCGATCCTAGCATGTCACAATGTTAAATCACTCGGAATAGCACTAGATGACCGATATGTAAACAAGTTTGCCCCTCTTGATAGTACGGCCATCTATCCTAAATCCGGTCAAGCACTTCTCTATTCAACCTTAGACCTGTGAAATGAAATGCTCTAGGTTATACCTTTGCCTTGCGCATTTCTATTTCCTCCGTCTTCCTCCAATGTGTCAATGCAACACATGCACCGACACAATCACCAAATGATATGATCCACTTCATATCATCATGTGACGCTCTTGGTCCATCAATCTTGACCTCACTTGCTCTTCATCGTTGTGTCGGTCCATCAGCGCCAAGTCTTGCCCAAGCTTCACAATCTCATGGTCCATTGCTTCAAAGCCTTGACTTGCCCTTCACACATGCACCCGGTCCATCGAGCCAAGCCTCCTCTTGATCTTCTCCATCTTGGTCACATGACTGCATGTCATGTCTCATTTGCAATGAGCTCCTCTATCATCACATGTGTTGAGCCTTGCAACATCTCCAAGCCATCTCCACCATGGCATATGTTGCTCACACACATGTACCTGTGAACTAACCCCTGTGTATCTCAGCCATCACACACACTATACCACAGCCAATCTGTAGAGTCTGCAAAAGGGTCGCTATAAGCCGCTATAGCGACCGATCATCGGACGCTATAGCGTTATAGCGACCGATGTATTAGTCGGCGTAAGTGACGTCGCTATAAGTATATAGCGACCGATTCGATTTATAGCGACCGATAGCTCGACGCTTGATACTATAGCAACCGATCCTCGGTCAGTTGTTTTAGCGACCAATGATTTGAGGGTATAAAACTTTCTAGCGACCAATAATCGTCGCTATGAACTAACACAATTATATATAATAATAATTTGGCACTAACCAGATTTCAATCCTAATAAATATATATAGCATGTCACATTATTCATCAACCACATACATCCATTGCTGCCCATAGCACTCATCAACCACATCATTCGATAGTATCTCAAGTTTCATTAAGCCAACATTTAACAATACATCAAGTTCACTCATCTAAGCTTCTAATCCATGACAATTATATCATCTGTCACATACAACATAGCTAGGTTAAATAGAAGGCACAAGTCACATGTTTGGTTGCACAATCTAACTTGATTCACTACAGAATCGTCATCTTCATGTTATGAAAAACAAAATGTCATATGTTGGCTTCCTAGTGACTACCCAACATCATGCACACCTCCAAGGCCTCCCTCCCACCTGAATATTAAAAACACAGTGCACACATGATGAAGTTAATTATAGGAATTGTACAGGTAAAAATATAGATAAAGATGACTACACAGTTTATCTGTTGCTTGAAACTAGATTCCTGTTCTTTTTGTCCTTCCACAAAATTTGAGAGTTTGGACAAGAAATTGCATCTACTAGTAATAATCCATAGGTAATCATGAGAGTTTGAACAAGAAATTGCACTAGTAATTCATGACGAACTTTTTCATTAGCTATTGATTCCACAAACTAATCATATATGGAGAACATGTTGTGTTAACAAATTTGATATTTTAACAGAAAATAAGAAGACAATATGATTTCTACTTGCTGTGTGACCTAAGTTTAACATGGACTGAGATTCACTAACCATCAAGGTAACCTTTTTTAAGACAAACACATGCTGCTGCTCGCTTGAACTAAAAGCCAGCCAGCTACTGCTGCTGCATGTATGGAAGAGATGAGACGATAAATTTTCTTCTCACCTTCAAGATTTGTTTGCAAAAGTCAAGATCTTCTCCCCACGCTTGAATCTGAAATGTGAATATCATAAATGCAAATAAATTAGTTCTAGGTACTACAAATAAAAAGTTGTGCCCAGCAAACATGCATAGTAACATTGTATATTTCAGATATAAACTGAATTTTCAGTAAGTAGGCACATTTAAGCTGTATTATTATTTTTCCAGTTGTTTAATACAAAAGCTACCCATCTAATAGGGCTAGAGCGTCTTAGAGCCAAAATAGATCAATGGCATCCAACAAATGCCTTAGCAAGCAACTCTTGAAGACCTTCTGTACCTGCTGCACATAAATAATTGGCTGTAAAAAGACATTCATATCACTGCCCGGGGCATATTTACCAGGAATGAGAGTAGAAAGGATGAAATTTGACTGCTTCATGCACATGGAAGGTGGGAAATTGAGTGGAATACAAATACCAGGCCAAACACTATAGCTAACATTGTTCATTCTAAATGGATTAAACCCATCTGTGGCAAATGCTAGACGGATATTTCGACTATCTTTAGAAAATTCTGGATGCCTCTTATCAAAGTCCTGCCATAGAGGTGAATCTGCAGGATGCCTTAACAGACCATCCTTTTTTCGGGTTTCATCATGCCATCTTGTTAGATTTGCTGTTTTAGAGGACAAAAATAACCTCTGGAGTGATTTCTTTATAGGAAAGTAGCGGAGAACCTTCTTAGGAACCTTAGACACATGTCTCCCATCGAGGCACTTCCTATCTGATTTCCATCGAGAAACCTCACATGTCGGACATGAATCTAAATCCACATACTCTTTCCGAGTAGAGAACACAATTGTTTTCACAAGCATGAATACTTTTGTAACCAACTCCAATGGTTTTCACTAATTTCTTAGCTTCATGAAAGTTTCTAGGTAGATTTGGACCCCCGTGGAATGCATCATTAAGTAGTTCTAGTAGTATGTCCATTGATCTATCAGTCCATCCTCCTAGGAGTTTGATGTGAAGCAACCTAATTAGGAACCTAAGCTGTGTATATTTCTTGCAATTTGGGAAAAGTTTTTTGCTATTTTCTGCTACCAGCTTTTGAAGGGCAACTAGCTCAGGACAAGTCTCCAAATTTGAACTATTGTCTTCAAAATCTCCTTTATCATCTAGACCGGCAGCTAAGTCGCTGAGCAAATCAGATATTTCATCATCCTCACTAGAATCCTCTATGATCTCAGTAGTAGCACCATAATTCTCATGATTCATAGAAGAGCTAGCTTCTCCATGTAAGTTCCATGTTCTATACCCTTCTAGAAATCCATCACATATTATGTGCTCACGAACTTCACCGCCTCTTTCCAAAATGAGTTTACACACTTCCTACACGGGCATAATATCTTGCCGCCCACCGAAATTACTAAAGGCAAAAGCTAAGAAACTATTCACTCCTTGCAAATATGTCTTGGTGTGCCTATGTGAAAGATTTAGGTTAAATACCCTTTGACATGTATATAGAACTTTCAATATTTGTCAAGTTACTGGTTTTTACCTAGCATTATCATCAATCCATGATTTATCCATGTTCAACCTTCACGCAAGACAGCAAGCAGATTTCAATATGAAATAAACGACATATCATAAGGACAGAAATAGTCACATACTTCCTCGGCATGAAAAAAAGTGCAACACGGCTAGGGAAACAGGCACCTACCGATACAAACAAGTTGAGCTCCTGCCAAGAGAATGTTCGCATGCCTTCCCAAGGTATCCAACTACACGTGGAGTAGCTGCAATAACAATATGATGACATCGAGACTTGGCTGGTATATACCAATAAGTTCAGAGAATATTGGCACACAACATATAAAGTATATGGCAACAAGTAAGTTTCAAGTTTATTAGTGTTTCAGACATTACTTGCTGCTACTTTGCAGCACCTGAGATCACTGAGTTCAGAACCTGAACATCAAGCAAAACTAATCCAAGTACATGGCAACAAATCTTAAGCTAGTAGTCAAGTGTGTTTCTCTAGTCCTAGTAAAACTGATCCAAGTATATATGTACATATGTGGTCGTTGAGTCGTTCAATCTCTCTTCAACTTGAAAGGGTCTGCAACAGTAGCTAGGCTGAATAATGCATGCAGTCTGCAGGTTCTGTGTGACTTCAAGAATAATAAAAGGCAAAGCAATGCAAGTATAGGAAAACTACTCCCTTTCTTCATTCACCGAGAACACAAAAATCAGATAGCACAGCAATAAGCATATTTTATTTTAAAGTAAAAATGAATAAGCTAGATTTAGCAAATTGAATAGAACTTGAAACAAAATGATCATCAGACTAGGACAAATTTCATTAGGAATTGAACTCCAACACTTTTTCTAGAAAAATCTTAGGATACAGATCTGTTAATTCCATGCTATTTTCTTAATCAAGACTTCGGTGTAGCTCGATCTAGACTTCGGATAAAATTGGTACATGACACAAAGTATATATATACTAGCTCAAGATCTGTACATATATATACATTGTGTGCATGTGTGCGCATGTATACGCCTCCATCCTGACCTGCTGTGCGCACGCATCCAGGAAACCATGGGAAGGACCAAATGCCAAGATGGGATACGAGGGTAAAGGATGCATCGGATGGGATTCAAGGGTAGAGAACCAGTACCTGTTCTTGGGGCGCCCCAGTTGGATCTCGTGGGTAGCGGGAGTGGGGATGGCTGCTGCGACGACAGGGGTGGGGAAGATGGCCGCGGCGGCTGGAACCACGGCGATGACTGCGGCCGGATGGTGAGGACGGCGGGCACGGGGCTGGGGATTCGTCCGCGACGGCGAGGACGGTGGGCGCGGCACTGGAGGTGCGTCCGCGACGACGAGGTCAGTCGGCCGGCGCGGCGTCGGGTACGGTGGCCGCCGCAAGCGCCCCCCGGCAGCGAGCTCCTGTGCGTGACGAGAGGGAGGAGGCGTGTGGTGTGGCGGCGTGAAAGGGTGTGGGCAGCGATGACTGAGATGGGCCTCCGTTTCTCTATCCTCAATCGTTTAGGGTTTGGGTTACACTGCCTAGTGGGGCCCATCAAGCGGATGGGCTGGGCTCAGCGCGCCAAAATGGAATTGGGCTATAGCGACGAATTGCTGGACTCTGAGACACATATTTAGGGACCGATGGTCTGACTTAGTTTTATAGCGACCGATGTTCCGTGGATACATATAAATATAGCGACCGATGGTTTGTGACAACGTTATAGCGTCCGATAGTTTGATGTTTTTATTTAGTTTTAGGGACCGATATCGGACGTTATAGATTGGTTGTGGTATAGTGACATGTTAGTCCACCTAAAGTTGTCACTCAGCGGGTGAGGGACGACGGAGGCGGCGAGGGCGAGGGAGAGAGGCCGGGCGTGGAGAGAGAAGCAGCCGTATGGTTTTCTTTTTTCTTTTTTTTTGCCTGAAGGGGAGGGATCAATTTATATGGGGTAAATCGGGGCGACGTGGATAAGCTGAATGAATTTGAGACGACGTGGACAGGGTCTCCTGGTCGAGACCAACATAGAATGGTTGGGGGTAACTGCGTGTGTAAATACTGAGCAGAAAGCCACCCAACTTGGTCATATTGGCCAATTCTACAGTACAATCAGAGTTGCATCCTTTACTCTGTCCATCGTCGTCTAGTACTTTTTTGGTAGCTGGTTGGTGGCCTGTAAGGCAGCTCGCCTGCCAGGTATCGATCCCAGCCACTAGGCGAATGAAATTGACGGCCTGGGGCTGCGGTCTGGCCCCCAACCAAAAAGGAGCTTACTGTTTGGGGCAAATGCCCACACAATGTCGTCCCAACAACACAACTCAGGGTTGAGAAAGCTTGCCCTCTTTGCAGTACACTCGGAATCATCGGAGTGTGGATATTCTGCTTAGGCTTATAACATTTGAGAAAGCTGGAATGCCCACATTGTCTCTACCCTACCTTGCAAATCCCGGAAACATTTGGCTTTCGACCCTTTTCTCCAGGCGGAACCGCCTGCCCCACATGGCAATCACCAAGGCATCAACCTCCTGAGAACCGCCCCTCCCTGCAGTCCCGGGGACCCATGATCATTCTGTCAAACAACTTGCGCGCATGTGCAAAACACCCGGTTTACCGAAGGCCGACCTAGAGCTCTGAGTTCGCCATCTCTGCGAAGAGCGGAAGCCCATGGCGCCGCACCGAAACCACCGTGAGTCCGTGACCGCACCCTCCGGGATGCTCCTGGCCTGCGTGAAGGTGGCGGCGAACATCGCGCGTAGGGGCAGGGCCTCGTCTGCCATGGGGAACTTCCTCTCGTGCGCGATGAAGTTGGTGGGCTGGCGCCTGGTGGCGGCGGTGGCATAGAGGTGAAAGAGGCGCGGAGGCCTGGAAGCGCGGAGGGGGTGAGCGCGGGCGGCGGGGTAATAGTCGTTGTCGCTACTGGGCGCGCCGCGCATGGGCGAGGTAGATGGGAGGGTGTGGGGGAGAATGAGCAGGATTTGATACACTCAATCCAGGCCCTTGATTATGTAATGAGTAAGGAGAGAGAAGATTTAGAGTAGATCTGGACGGTTCGTTTTAAAGGTGTTGTTTTTCTATGTATACTTTTTTTGGGTAGATGGATGGTAGCCTTCTCGGTGAGGGGATATTTTCTTATGTGGACATAGGAAAGAAAAGGTGATGCATTAGAGCATCTCCAAGAGCTCCCAAAAACTCACTTGGTAAATCTAGTGTTTTAGCAACTTGCTATTTTGTTTTCCAAGTGAAAAAAAGATCTATCTCCAACAACTTGGTGTTCCAACTTGGTAAAACTAGAGGATGACAGATGGGACCCGTATGTCATTGATGTTGACCGGTGGGGAAGAGATTTTGACTCGCGATTTCTCGACAACGGCTGCACCAAATCGAGTGAGGTTTGATCCTACGCGATCGTAACGAAAAAGCGAAACTTTTGAGCATACCCAATCAAAATATTGAGCACCGTAGGGTACTCGACCACGGCCGCGCTCGTAACGGGCGGAGCAGCGAGCGATACGAGCAGGGACGGAGCAGCATCGGGAGGCCGAGGCCATCGCGACGGAGGCGCTCGGCATGCACAACGCCGGCCAGGCAGGACTCACGTACTGGGAGCGAGCGATACGCATACGAGCAGGGACGGAGCAGCAGCGGGCGGAGCAGGGACGGAGCAGCCAGCGATGCGTATCGCGCCTATACGCGCAGCGGGCGAGCGGCGCATGCAGCAGCCGGCGAGCGAGCGGCCAGCGATGCGCCATGCAGCGGCCGGCGAGCGAGCGGCCAGCGATGCGCGAGCGGCCGGGCGAGCGATGCGCGCCCCCTCCGCGCGCGGATCTTTACGCGCGCGGAGGGGGTTTTTTCCCAAGTGCCTATTTTAGCAAGTTGCTTTACCAAGTTGTTGGAGAAGCTTTTTTGTGTTTTTGCCAAAAATTATAGAATAGCAAGTTGTTTTTGGGAGCTCTTGGAGATGCTCTAAAAGGTAGATTATGACAGTTTGTTCCAAAAGCCATTACTACGGCCCAAACGTTCCCACTCCGGTCAAACCTGGCTAGTTGGTAGGTCCAATATTTGGGAGCGGCCGTATCTTGATGTCCGCCCACAGCATGTTGGGCTAGCAAGAAATGGCCAGCTCGCTGCAGCCGTTGAAGTTGGACCGGCGGCCCACTGCAGAAAAATTAACCTCGTAAATGCAGACTCGGCCCACGAATTGTTTTCCAAACCCAAACTCCGAATTACGAGGTTGCGGACTCGGCCGATTGGCGTCACTGTACTCATGATTTGGTTCCTTCACGTACAATGCGGGCTACATAAAGTAGCTAGGAAGTGGATCATGAATCGTGATTGGTTACTCGATCTCGAAACAAACGGAGAGGGACAGGGAAACAAACGGAGAGGGACAGGCGGCGTGTGAGCGCGCGCTCTCAAAAGCCGAGCGGCTCGCGGCCTGGGCGGCACAGGCGGCGTGTGAGCGCGTGCTCTCAAAAGCCGAGCGGTTCATCTACGAGCTTCAGCAGACATCAATCCACAAAAGAGCAGCTTTGAGATCCAGATCCGGAAGACATCTGGACCCCTGGACAAGCGAGATCTGGAATTGGGCGGATTAACGCGTCTCTCCAGAGGTTCGGAGTGGCGGCGAGGGGCGCCGGGTTCGCTACTTAATCCAGGATTCCAGGTAACACAAATGTGGCAATCTCGCAAGTTCACTGTTCTCGCCACTGGCAAATACATCCGCTGGCAATTTAGATGTTAAACATTATGATTTTTGGGCAGTCTACTACCCATCATTCAGTGCCTTGTGGGTATCCTGGATGGCTAGCAGCGGTGTTCGAACGGTAGCAGAAGCAAGTAATAAGAACGTGGATCATCAAATTCATATTATGGCTTGAGAGAAGTGCCCTCCTGGAGAGTTGAAGTTCTTCTCACCAAGGTATGCCGTCACATAAACAGAATCCAGCATAGTGCCCTCTCATATATATAGATGATAATTCTTTTGTTAATATCCTATTTGATTTACATTACTAGACAATTGGTGATTGTTTAGCCACTTTTTTGACAGCTTATTTCATTCTGTCATTTCCTTATAGCTTAATATCTTTACTTTACAGCACAGTGCAAAGACCACCCCGGCTCCTCTTCTTTTCTTTCTCCACTTATTTGTTCAATCTCAGGCTGAATCTTTGAGCCTCTTTCTTTTTTGTTCTGAACACCTGAAGCTGGCTTTGGCCTTAGTAAATTTGCAGTAGGGGTTCTGATAGGAACTCGATCCCTACCTAGCTTAGGGCGCAGGTTTTATGAATGCGAGATGGGTGGGCGAGGCTTGAAGCGAGAGGATTGGCATCTGGGCACCGTGATCATGCACAGGAGGAAGAGAGAGAGGCGGCTAGGGTTTCTGGAAAGTCTCCCGGCTCCCTAAGAGAAGCCGAGCAAATATTATTTCTCTTGCTTGTCTTGTATTGTGCCTCATGGGCTGATTATAAAGGGTACATAGGACGAACACCTCTTGTGGTTAGACAATACGATACTATTCCTATTTACTCTAACATATATAAATGGCGAAGATAAATTGGGCCTTGCGCCCCTATCTTAGCCACTAATGGTCCTCCTTCCAGAATATTGTACGCCGGTCATAACATCTCTCCCCGCCTACGCAAATAGCTCGTCCTCGAGCTGGAAGTCGGGGAACTGCTCGTAGAAGTCCTGGAGAGACTCCCACGTGGCGTCTTCGTCAGGAAGACGGTATAGCCGTGCGCCCCGTCGTCTGCGGGCGCGGCTTCCTCCTCGATGTAGTCCCCATACTCCTGGTAGAAGAGTCGCTGGCACACGTGTCCAGGAGCATACGGCTCGTCGCAGTTGTAGCAGAGACCCTGGCGACGACGTTCCAGCTACTCCGCTGGCGTGAGGACGTAACGGGCGCGCGGCAGGTGCCGCGTGTGGTTGGACCCTGCCTGACTGGAGCCGCGCCCGGCGTGCGAGGAGGTGGAATCAGGCCCGGTTGCTGGGTCGGCCGAGCGGCGTGTGGTGGCGGTGCCGGCTGCATGGCAACCGCGCGGCGCTCGAATGCCCAAGCATAGTACATGGCCGTCTGGAGGTTGGGGGGTCACGCATCTCCACGTCCACCCGGATATGTTGCGGAAGGCTGCTCTCGTCCCACGGCAACATGCCCTCGTCCTGCTCGAGGGCGTAGTACCACGTTTGGGCCGCACCGCGGAGATGGTAGGAGGTGAGCCAGGTGCAGTCAAACGCTGGAGAGCGCTGACCCCAGAAGAACTGGTCGCATTGATTGGGCCAATTCAGGGGATCGACGGCTCAGGTGGGGAACTCCCACTTGTAGAACTTGGGCGGCGGTGACTCTAGTGCGATAGGAGGCACCGCACTAGTGCTGTCCAATGAGGGCGATGCGGCGGAGTACATTGGCAGCAAGCCACCACCGTGGAAGAGTGGCCTATCCACGCCACCGTAAAGGATGCCCAAGGCCAGGACACCGCCATGTCACAATGGCCCTGGTAGTCGGCAACGACGGTAGGTGCGGCTGGTGGTCGCCGTCGTGTAGATGGGTTCTGACGAACCGGTGAGCCAAGCCGGGAGCGGTGTTGGCGATGGCGGGAATCTGTTCTGGTGTATCGGAATGCCCTGGGACGGTGGCGGTGTGGCCTGTGCGATGTGGCGCTGGTCCCGTCGTAGGGCATCCCGTACTGGTACGTGATGGAGGGCGCCACGGCCGCGGATGAGCGGCGGCGGTGGGGGCAGCTGTTGTTGGGGCGGCAGCGGTGGAGGCAGTAGTTGGGGCTGCAGCTGGGGCGCATAGGGTTCGATGAGGAAGGCCTGAATGCCTGCCACATCCTGCCCTAACTCCAAGATATGGCTGCCGTCATCTGCTTGGGGATCATCACGGTGGTGGCAAACGACAGCGCCGATCCGGCGTGAGGGCCTCCATGGAGACCATCGCCACCGGCGACGTGGGAAGCATCGCTGAAGTGGAGGATGGCAGCAGCGCGGTGGTGGAGGCTGGCGGCGGCGCGGTGGTGGAGGCTGGTAGTGGCGTAGTGGAAGTAGGCAGAGAGCTCGACATCGAACCAGATATCGCTGATACCAGGTTGATAGGAACTTGATCCCTACCTAGCTTAGGGCACAGGTTGTATGAATGCGAGATGGGTGGGCGAGGCTTGAAGCGAGAGGATTGGCGCCTGGGCGTCGTGATCCCGGGCAGGAGGAAGAGAGAGAGGCGGCTAGGGTTTCTAGAAAGTCTCCCGGCTCCCTAAGGGAAGTCGAGCAAATATGATTGCTCTTGCTTGTCTTGTAATATGCCTCATGGGCTGATTATAAAGGGTACATAGGACTAACACCTCTTGTGGTTAGACAATATGGTACTATTTCTATTAGTATAGTGCCCGTTCTAATGCTACGGCATTATTTCAGGGATGCATGTATAAACCAAACAAGATGTAGACACAGTTACTATCAACGTTAAACAAAGCCTACTTAATCATGCATGTGATCGACCATGACCATGTCCCTGCTGCCCCCACACATTGCTGTTCTTTGGTTCTGGCTAGTGAAGACCAGCGATAGCTGAAAGCGTGTAGTATCACAATCACATCATGCAAAATCTAAGTTTCCCATGATGAAACACCAAGGTATATTTTCTACCATCTTGGCAGGAAATTAAGGTATAAATGTATACAACACTTAAATATCAAACAAACTGTGAACATTGTATTTGAAATTCATATCCAAAATCTAAGTTTACTGTATATGCTACAAATCACCTTGACTTTACTTCCTTCTCATTCTCTGCATCAGGTTTCTTTTCAATTTCACTCTGTACTTTGCGAAGTAAACCATAGTCCAAGCCCTTGAACACATGTGTATGCTCCAAATCACCCTAAAAGCATAAAGTGGAAATGGAACGTCAATCAAAGAGCAGCTCATAAGATGGAAATATAAAGAGTGACATCTGATACTACGAGTCACCAAACAATATCCAATATATAGTGTCACCTTCTCTACCTTTATTTTCTATTACAATAATACATGATGTATTAGAAGAATATGAATGACTGTTTTCAGTGTTTTGCAACTACATTTAAACTGCCATTCATATTAGAAGAATATGAATGACTGGTTTTCAGATGTGTATTACGAAGAAAATAGAGAGAAATTGAGTCGCATGTTAGAACACAACTACATTTTCTGTGTTTTGCAACATGCATCTAGAAAACAAGATCAGCCATTTAAAATGGCAACCATCCCATAAGCTTCTCCAATAAAAATACTAAAGCCTTTGAAACAACCAGAGATGCACTAACTTCATTAGTTACCCACTATCCATGGTATTTGAGACTTAATGCAAAATTAACAACGTAATAAAAAAATCTCAAACAAAAATTCATGCATAGGAAAATTTATTTTTAGTTAGAAGGATCATTCTCTCGTGCTAGGAAATATACTAACATTTTTGCAGCTAGCTTCAGTAAAGCCTTCTTAATGGTCAGTTCCTCTGCAACCAAACACAAACCAAGGGAAAGCAGTATGTAGTGAGTAGATGATATTCGATATTTGACAAGCATATAAGTTATATAGGAGAAAACATTAACTCACTAAGCCTGGTGTCATGAACAAAAGAAAATCTATAGCACGGGTCATCTTGTTTACTCACTATAAGATTCGTTTACTGCAGGACCAAATGCTTATTTTGACAGGCTCTATTAAGTTAGGAATTCCTAAAATGACAATGTCCAAAAATTTGACAAGTCTAAAATAATTTGCAGTTGAGATCAAACAGGCTACTTAAAAACATATTATAACTCATCACAATAGTTTTTTTGTTTGATAATTCAATGGGCACTGCATTGGAATGCAGCACGCTTGTCAAAGTAAGAAATTCTTTAGCCTGTTACAAAAAGAGCACTTTGGTTCTACACAGTTTAGGACATCTACTGAAATCACTCGGCTCTTTGGTTCTAAACAGTAGAAAAAAGTTGTCTACTGTAAAGCTGCCCACTCAAACAATGGCGTTGTTTCAGGGAGATAATTTTAGTACCATACCTAACATAACCATGGTATACCCGGTTCAGCGGCCGACGGCCGTGCACGGCCCCTGCGCTCAGTCCATGCAAATATTATTAAGGAACACAAAGATGGAGGCAAGAAAAATAAAAGGCAGTAAAAAAAAAGCAATTTAGCAGTGGGCAAACTGGGCATACCATCTTTTATCATCCCTGGAAGCCATCCTGAAGATAGTACTCAGCTTCATGATCAGCAATGTTGAAAAAGCACAGCAGAACCATATTGGAAAACATGTTCACAGTGATGTCAAAATCTGTTGTCCTTCACTCCAATGATCTGCATAAATATCAACCAAAGTCACATGGAAATCAATCTGTAGCCGAACCAAATTAACATAGTTCCAAACTCCTAATACCAGAAACGCCTGTGGATGAATTGACTGATGGTTTAAGTAACAAAGTTTCAAATCACACCTTTCCTGAACTCCTTCCAGCAGAATCACCACATGGATCTATCATTTCATCCATGTTGCTGCAACTGCCTACAGTAACCATTAGTTAGTCGCAACGAAACAGAGCTAGCAGATTCAGAAGAAAATAGATCATCAATCCTAGACCAAATTGGAAAGAAAATAGATACCGAAACAATAGGACTCAACATTGAACTCGTGTACTATAGTGCCATCAGGATTGCATCAGGAGCTGAAACGAACCTGTGGCGAGTTCACACCAGCCGGCGGCACCCGACCTCCGCCACCACGCGCCGCAGCACGGGGCCCTCGAGGTCGACCAACCACACGGCGGCGCAGAGCATGCCCTCCAGCGAAGGGTTCAGGCCCCACCGGCGTCGAGGAGACGGCTGCTCGGCGGTCTTCTTGGCGCGGAGCGATCCGGCCCGTCCATTGGAGGATGTGATCGCTCGATGGCATAGGTGCAACACGCGAGCAATTGCTGACGGCGCCGCGATCATGGTGCGCGGAGGCGGTGGCCACCTCCACGTCCTCTGTGGGCGCCGGTGCGCCCTTCTCCTCGTCCACTGCTGTCGGGCACTTCGCCGTTGCGCTCTGCCTCATCTCGACCATCAGCACAGAGTCGGGAGATGAGGGCAGCGCCGGACATGGAGGAGATGGCGGCGGCAGATGCACGGAGGAGATGAGGGCGGTGGCAGATGCACGGAGGAGAAGGCAGCGGCTGATCCACGGGAGAAGAGCTATTTCATTTTCCTTTTCTGCAGATTGGAGGAGAGTGTTTCCTTTTCTCTTTACGTGATTAGGGGGCGCGTGTGGGCTTCCTCGCCGCGATCGTAGGTTGTGGGGCAGGGGTGAGTTTAAATTTGAATTTGCGCTGTGGTGTGGGACAGTGGTAAGGTCGTAGGCTTCTTACTCTTTGAGAAGAATTGCATAATAGTAGAGATTTACTCTAACATATATAAATGGCGAAGATAAATTGGGCCTTGCGCCCCTAGCTTAGCCACTAATGGGCCTCCTTCCGGAATATTGCACGCCAGTCACAACTGGTTCAAACCTCTACTGTTTCTTTCAAAAAAAAAAACTAGAATTCCCAAAATTGCACTCTGTTTTTTCGTTTAGGGATGATGGTATTAAAAACTCAATTCCACAAAGCACACAGACAACTCCATTTCTGATTTTTTTTTTAGTTTACGGAACAAAAGAAACCCGACCTAATATTTCACAAAAACTTAGAAAATTTTATAAAGCAATCGCAGTTTGAATGAACTCTGGAGATTTCCTGATGGCAGACACCGATCTGGCAACAAGCAGCCTCCACCCAACACGTGGTGAAAAGCAAACCTTAACATCTTAACCTGATGCAGGCGACGTTTTGACCTTCAATTGGGGCCTTGGGGGCATCAAAATCTACCGATACACAAGAAAAAAAGGTATACTAACTGCACAACACTCTTTTCATATCACGAGTTAAAAACGGTGGTTGGATTTCTAAATTGAGCCTTTATGGAGCAATATCACATTCAATAAACCATGTCTCATTCAATATATAGCATGGGCGATAGGGAGAAAATGGCTATTATAGGACTCCAATCGTTATGGCTTCTCCCAAATAGGACTCCAAACATTTGTTTCCCCCAAATAGGACTCCAAACATTGTTTGTAAGCTCTAATGACATTTTAATACAATTAACCATGTTTTAAGTCCTAAATACATGTATTTGGCCATGGCATGACTCTTTTGCCCCTGGGCCTTACTAACGTGGTCTGGCTGCCTGCCCTAGCCGCTCCCTGGCCGTACGTGACATGGCTGGGTTGGCTGGCCGCCGCCTGGCCATGGCTGACCGTGGCCTGGGCTGGCTGGCTGCCGCCTGGCCATGGCACCATGCCAACATGTACGGCTTCCTCAAAAAAAAAAAAAAAAAAAAAAAAAAAAAAAAAAATCTCCAGCATGTACAGTGTTCTATGCAAAATAAATGGGTAAAAGATGATCCAAGCAATGGATAAAACCATGAATTTTAGCACAAATATGAATCTAACAATTACAAGTTCATCTCACAAGACCATAATTTAGTTCCAAACAAGATCAAAGTCATAGGAAATAATTCATGAGTTCACATCTCATCACAACTAAAATGCTCCATCATCCAAGGTTTAGTTTCCTCCTTTTTGGAGTCATCCGGGGTAGGCAACCTCACGGGGCTAGATTTGTCAGTTTGTGAAGATATGCTCTCTCCAAATAGCGTCGCTAGCATGCTGCACACAAGTATGATCGGCAATTAGATGTGTATATAAAACAATTATTGTGTACAGTCAATGTGTTAATATTCCTTACCTTTTAGTGACCCTTCCTGGACTATCGCATAGGATTTCCTCCCTGGTTGGCCTCTGTGGGGTGCTAGGTTCTGCCGTTCTTTCTTTTGTGCCATTCTTCCTAGGTTGCCTAAGCTTCCGACAAGTGACGAAATAAATTAATATTGGCATTTTTATTCAAGTTTGTTGATAAAGAAAATCATCAATTACCCCTTTTTGGCGGTTCCATCTAATGGGCACTTGGAACTAGCTTGTCTATGACCTTTTCCTCCGCATCTTTTACAAGTCATAGGTCCTCTAATCATCCTCTGTCCCTTTGCATTTGTTGGAACAATTCATTGTCACCTTCACCCTCATCCCATTGCTTGTCACCTTCATCCTCATTGGTAGATTTTCCTTTCTTCTTGTGTCCACCTTCATCCCATCCCTTGATTCTTAGTTTCCTCATTCTTCTAGCAGATAATTTAGTCAGAGGTGCACCAACACCAAATGGTAGGTCGATATGTGGCCACTGTGTTTTATCTGTCATTGGCTCAATCTCTCTGCCATAAGCAGCCCTAAATCTATTCACAGAGTAGTACTCATGCACAAACTGTTCTAGATCCAGCCCCCTTTTGCAGGTTACATAGGCCAGTACATGTTGACATGGCTTACCAGTGTGCTGCCATTCTTGACAAGTACATGTTCGCTGCCGTAATTTGATAATATGCCTTATAGAAATGGCGCCGCTATGGTCCCACACCTCTGCACTCCAGTTTGAACATGGTACCACTTTCAAGTGTCCCAAACCTCTAGTGTTTGCCCTCAGCTGAACCATAATAGCTGGGAGTATCCTACCTTCAGGTAGCCTGTGTGCAATAATTCTTCTCTTGTTCCACAGTACCATGATCATTTCTCTTATCTTATCAGCAAGGTCAGCAACGAATAAGTCCTTATGGTCTCTAATCCAGTAATTAAATGACTCAGCAATGTTACTAGTTATATAGTCACACTTAATTTCTGGATTAAAACCACACCTGTACCATAGTATCATATGATTGTCACGTAACCATTGCACAGCTGCAAGTGATTGACTTAGCATTTTTGCAATATTGTTATAGAAAATCTCCTCTGTGTAAGCCCTTGCAGCAGGATATATCTAGCCAAACCCTCTATATCTCTTCTTGAAGTTTCTGACCATATGATAAAAGCATTCCCTTTGCTCTGCATTGGGGAATACATTCTTCACTGCATTTTCCAAACCCTTGCAAGCATCAGAACAAACAGCAATGAGTGGAAGATCACCTATAGCTTTCTTTAATTGTTCCATGAACCAAGTCCAGTTGGCTGTTGTTTCCTGAGCTATGAAGCCATAAGCGACTGGATACATCCAATTGTGACCATCAACTGCTACTACTGCAGAAAATGACCATTCCACCTCCCATTTAGTGCCGTAGCATCTACGCTCAAATGAGGCCTACAACCTTCCAGGAATTCATCAATGCATGGTTTCAGGGCACAGAAAAAAGGTGGAAATATATCTCACCATCTACCTCAAGAACGTCAATCTCAACAACACTCCCAGGACTCCGCTTCATCACCTCGGCCTTCCACCTAAACAATAGCTCAATCTTCAAGAGCTCGTCGTTTACCCCGACAAACAGTGTCATATCCAATTGTACACTTATGCAGTGAGTTTGTCTCCAACCTTGTTTTCAGTTCCTTGGTTCCTATGTTTGGTTCAACTCTAAGGATATCCATAGCTCTGTCGCCTACCCACTTGCAACTTGGAGTTGTAACCTCCATCCTCTCGGCTAGAAACACATTCATGTTTATCAAATAATACGGTTACCTACAAAAACAAAAAAAATATTAAATTTCATAATAAGATGAATGAATAAATTAATTGATACAAAAAATATTTTACCTCCACAGTTGAGCTGCCATCCAGTTTAGAACCATTTATCCTCCAAGGACAAGGGCCCGTTGATTCATCACCGGACCTGCAAAAACCCCTATACTTTTTCGTAGTTGACTTCTCTACTCCTAACTAGAACTCCTTGATGGCATATGTCCGCACTGCCAGCTTGAACTCTTCCATTGTTGGGTACTATGTCCTAACCTCCATTGATGGGTTGTTCTTATCATATGAAATAACAATCTCACTCGGTACGGCATCATTAGTAGGAATGGCAGCACCATCAATATCTTCCTCAAACTCGTTATCATTCCCTTGTTCATCCATTTGGCGAACAAATCCTTGCCTAGGTACATTTGCTGTGCCCTCATCCGTGAAGCCCAAAAGCTGACACATCTGACTCTCGCTCATAAGCTCAATTCGACCCTCATCATCATGTGTCTCCTCAATTTGTAATGTTGCCCAATCAACTATTTCGGCATTGACCTCATCATCTACTTGGGACCTATAAAAAACGGAGTAATAATCATTAACTATTGTCTCATACACAACTAGTACAGTAAATGTAATAGTCATTCTTAGTGTCTCATATACAGTTATGGCAGCAATAAGCAATGGAGATCAGTATACATGAGGGCTATGAAGTGCCATGAGGGCAATGGAGATCAGTACCTTTGCACATCCATCACTGGAAGATTGTACTCTATTGCCGGATGATGAATAGAGGGCAGCAAGGACCTAGCTAGCACCAGGGCATCAGCAGCCGCGGCCTCCACTGCCGACTGTGGCTGGCCATCGACCGATCCTCCAGGATCCGCGGCCTGTCCACCATGAGCCGCCGTGGCCAACCCTCCACCAGCCGCCGTGGCCGGTCCTCCACCCGACCCTCCAGGGTCCATGCCCAAGGGAAGGAAGCAGGGCCAAGGGAAGGAAGCAGGTCCGTCGCCGTCCTGGCCGAGGAAGGAATATAAACCTTTTCACTTTTAAATTTGACGATATGTTTGTCTTGCATGGCTGCATTCTATTGAAATATCACATCTGCAATTCCTTTTTTTTTTGTATTTTGCAATTCTATGAGACTATGATTGACGAAACATGCATTTGAACTGACGGGATAACGTTTTTATGGACCAGGGAACTCCCTGACACATCGCACAGTTGGACTTGGACCTGGGCTTTGAAAATGCTGGACCCTCGTCATATAATCGCAGCTCTATTCATCATGCTGAAGAAGGATCCTTACGTGTTGATCCGCATCGAATTCTTGGTTATAGCCATCAGTGGCCTTTTCCTTGCTATGTTCATCATGGACTTCCGTCGGAACCGCTCCCACGCTCCGACGCGCAAATCCATACTGAAGGTCCTGGATGGCGTCTCCGACAGCATGGTGGTGTACACCCTGGGCGCCATGCAGGGGGCATCTTTCAGCAATCAGCTATTCCCAGTCTGGGCCATGGTGGTGGTGAGCTTCCAATCTAGCATCTTCTACATCTCCAGGCGAGATTCCGGAGGACTGGAAAGTGGGAACTTGATGAGGCCTTTGGCGCTGGCAATTTTGAATAGCAGGCGTGGCTCAGAGCTGAAGGTCCAGCTGTGGACTCTTTGGGGCGTGATGGTGCTGAGAAGCTCGTACAGAATGCTTGCACGTTTCAAAGCATCCACATCCTGGTGGAACGGCCATAGTGTGGAAGCCATAACAGAGTATATGCGGGTTGACCATGAGAACACAAACTTGAAACCTGATGCCTGCAACCCATCCACTATGGAAGGATACAAGTACCTGATCTATGGAGAAATGAGCCAGAGGATCCGCGTTCAAGGACCACGGTATATCCTCTTCCTCCACATCCTCCAACCCAGGAAGCTTGTGACGTTGGATAAGATCTGGCAGTGTGACGGCCGGCTGCTGCGCTCCAGTGACAGCCGAGGCGAGCATATCAAGGACATGTGCCTCGCCTTCACCTTGTCAGGGATCCTCCGCTGCCGGCTCGTCGATGCAGCACTGCACCGGGACTCGCTGTTGCTGACCCGGAACCTGGTCAGGTCTAAGATCCTTATGAAGAGCGCCAACCGGGCATTCAGGATTCTGGAGATGGAGCTTACATTTCTTAACGACACTCTGCACACCCGCTACCCCATTGTCTTCTGGCGTGGTCTCTTCTCTCTGTCCCTCAGCCTAGCAGTGTCACTCCTCAGCTTTGGTGTTGCCTTCTGGCTCGCTGTTGACATCCGCAGGATATATAAGCCACCGGACGGCGACCTGATGCACATTGTCCATGGAGCCAACGTGGATATCATCATCACATGGGTACTGATGCTGTTTATGATGTTCAAGGAGATATGGGAGATGGTCACGTATCTGCTCTCGGACTGGACGCGGCTACTCCTCGTGTGCAAATATGTTGAGTGGAGTTGCGGGTGCATGAGAAATTCCATCACAGAGAAGCTGATATGGTCCTTCTTCACTTCCAAGATTGGCAGTCGATGGCATGGGATGATTGACCAGTATGAGTTCCTCTGGTCATTTGATTACAGCCCATCAACCTGGAACGGGTTGCACCGTCTAACTCTCGGGATGATCCCAAGAAAGGACGATGGAACACAACTTGGTACGGCCATCAAGGTCCCAGAATGCGTCAGGCCAGCCATCATGCGGAACCTTCGTCATCTCATAAAGCAAGAGGAAGCTGAAGGAGATGGTTGCCTCCCAAATCAGATCCCTTCCTTGAGCAGCCTTGTTGACCTGATGGACAGATTGGGGTGGGCTTGTAGGCTATCGAGATGTTCTCAAGTCATTATGGTGTGGCACATTGCCACTAGCCTCTGTGAAATCAAGCTTGCTCTTGACCATGGTGTAGACTTAAGTAAGCCTAAGCCTGGGTTCCTAAGTAGTGCCTTGTCATGGGTGAAGAGATTACTCTGCTGCTTGTCTAAGCCTGCATATCTCGTCGATGACAATATCTTGCATGGTGACCTCAAGGATAACTACGTCATCGCCAATTGCCTGTCACGGTACTGTACTTATCTGCTCATCTCTCAGCCACAGATGCTGCCTGACAGCTTCCTGTTACCCGATCTCATCTTTAATGCAACGGTACAAGATGCTGCGCAAATTCTTGAAGGCATCAATTCATTGAATGGCAGATATACAAGACTCACCAATCTGGCATCGACCAAAACAATTGAAGAAAAGGCCATGATAAGGTCAGCCGGAAATCTAGTTGAACAAGGTGCAGTATTAGGCTGGGATTTGCTCCAGCTCAACAACAGTGAGCTTCTTTGGAAGACCCTCGCCGGGGTTTGGGTTGACTTAATTATACACATTGCCCCTTCTTTGAACACAGCAGCACACACGACGGGACTTCAATCTGGTGGCGAATTCCTGAGCCATATTTGGGCATTGCTTTGTCACCTTGGAATAGGAAAGAGTAGCTTGTGGCCTGCAGAAGAAGCTGCAGCTGGGCCATAAAGCGCACAGCACTGTTGCTTATGCTCATGTGTGTCCCAGTGGAATTTGTACTTGCAATGTACGTTCACCAGCAGGCCTTGTTTGGGTAATCTCGTCCCCAAGAAGATGGGAGGGGATTGAAGGAGATTGATGAGGACTATTTTGACTTGTAGTGGATTTAATCCTCTTCAACCTTCTTCCATCCTCTCCAATTTCCACCAAACTGAACAAGGCCGTAATGAAGTGCATTGAGATCAATGTTTTCACTAGCGTGTTTTAATGTAACAAGCTTTCTTGTAATGATTGTATTTGCTACTCAAATGCATTTTAAGTTGATTTAGACAGTGTGTGGTCATTTGATCTATCTATTATCTTAGTATTTAGCTGACAAAAAGGGCCTTCATGCTAAGCCTCGAGTTATAGAAATTAGCACATTAAATTTAGAAAATAAATTCGAAGTTCACAAATATTTTTTAGTTAATGGAATATAGGTCCGAGCCTTTGCCATCCGAGGATAGTACACATCTTGTTCATTACAAAAAAGGAAGAGCTTTGAAGCTCAACTCTCATAAATGAGAAAACACATACTTTACTTGCTAAAGACGTTAAATGGTTCCCAAACTTCCATCCAAATATTGCGAAGACCTCCATGTTGGCCGTTTTCCCACGTCCGGCAAGCATCCTTGATGTGTAGTTTTTCTTATTCATTATTATATGTAGCAATGCTCATAATTGAATGAAATACGTCGCCCTAAAAATGACCACATAGCAGATTTGAAAACACTCTCAAATAAGGGTTTTGTCAAGAATCCTCCAAATGATTTCTTGGTGCTCATGGGAAAACAATGAAAACCAATGGCTATGTAAGTTCCCAAGGCCTCATAGATGCTAAATATCAACCAAGAGCAACAAAAACCTTTATCTCAAATATCTCCGAGAAAATCAACAAAAGAGAAAAAATTCAGATTTATGAGGGGAGAAGGCATGAATTTGATATTTTAATTACTTCACCATGTATGATTACAAGCCACTCCTAGCAGAAGCTTGGACGGTAGAAAGCTCAATCAAAGAACTTCTCTCCCTCTCTTCATGGACCTAACCAAAATCCCTCAACCTAACAAATGAGAGTCTAATCCAAAGGTTGTCCGATAGCTCAATCAAAGAACCACTTGATAGGATTCCTCGTCCTATCGGCGATCTCGCGTAATCTGTAGGGATGAGAGGGAGGAGGAGCTGGGCGACGTGTGCGAGGGCGACGGCTGGGCGCCGTCGCGAGGAAGAAGGAAGCGGCGGCTAGGGTTTCTGGCGGCTAGGGCAGGAGGGGGGCGACCCGATCTCCCGGCTCCCTAAGGGAAGCCGGAATAATTATGATAATTATTCTGCTTAATTTCCAATAATCCGAATTACAAGAATATATATGTCTCTCTAGACCTTTTGCTAAATAAACCCCTGGGGCTAAAATAATTATAAAACGACTATAAAAATAACTAATAGACTCTTCTAGCCAGTATTAGACTTGTTACGACGGGTATACTGTATACCGGTCATAACATCTCTTCCCGCCTCGGCAAACAGCTCGTCCTCGAGCTGGACTTCTGGAAACTGGGTCTTGAAATCTTCGTGTGGCTCCCAAGTCGCGTCATCTGCGGGCAGCCCCTGCCACTGGACGAGGACGCGCCACTCTCCGCGGCGAAGTTGGGCGCGGACCACGCGCTCAGGAGTAGGCAGCAGCCGGCCATCCTGGACCGGCGGTAGCGGAGGAGGCGCCTCGGGTGGAGCACCTTGGTAGGCTTTTAGCTGGCTGACGTGGAAGACATCATGAAGGCGCACGCCTTGCGGCAGCTGGAGACGATAGGCCACCGCCCCAATGCGTTCCACCACTTGGAACGGCCCGGCGTAGCGCGGCTTCAGCTTACCCCTCGAGTTGGGAACGAGGGCCTGCACAGGACGATGAAGAAGCCGCAGGAGCACCCATGCGCCCACCTCGAAGGACACATCGCGGTGGCGGTCGTCGTAGTACTTCTTGGCGTGCTGCTGGGCCTGCAAGAGACGTTCGCGAACCACCTCTAGAAACGCGTCGCGGTCACGGAGCAGAGCGTCGGCCGCTTCTGTCTGCGCCGCGCCATGCTGAAGAGGAAGGAGCGCCGGAGGTGCCCGCCCGTAGACCACCTCAAAAGGAGTCGGACGCAGCGCCGTTTGGAATGACGTGTTGTAGCAGTACTCCGCCCAGGACAGCCAATCGACCCATGCGCGGGGCCGATCGCCTGTAACGCACCGCAGATACATCACAATGATGCGGTTCACCACCTCTAACTGACCATCCGTCTGGGGGTGGAAGGCCGTGCTCAATCGCTGCTTCACCCCTGCAAGCCTGAAAAGGTCACGCCACAAGTGGCTGGTGAAGACGGGGTCGCGGTCGCTGACGATGGAGGCGGGGAAGCCGTGGAGGCGCACAATGCCGTCGAAGAAGGCACGCGCCACGGACGCCGCCGTGTACGGGTGGCTGAGGGCGATGAAGTGCGCGTACTTGGAAAACCGGTCAACCACCGTGAGGATGACCGACTTCCCATGTACCTTGGGAAGGCCGTCGATGAAGTCCATGGAGATATCCGCCCACACCTGCGAAGGAACGTCCAGGGGCTGCAGCAGCCCCGCCGGGTGTGTCGTCGGCATCTTGTTCCGCTGACACGTGTCGCAGGAACGAACGAAGTCCTGTACCAGCACACGGTCTCCAGTGAAGTAGAAGCCCTGACGCAGGCGCACGAGGGTTTTCTGGATACCCTCATGGCCGGCGGTGTGAGCCAGCGCGACCACCTGCTGACGCAGGTCGCCGTGTTCGGGCACGACCAGGGGCCCTCGAGCTCGCCCCGCTCGAGCCGCTGGAGCAGGGTGGCCGCCCCCGGATCGACGGTCATGGCGACGCGGATGTCGTCGTAGATGCTGAAGGAGGGGCCGGAGATAGCGAGCACCGCTGGACCCTCCTCGTCGCGGCGGGAGAGAGCGTCAGCGGCGGTGTTGAGGCGCCCCGGACGGTACTCCACTGCAAAGTCAAACCCAAAAAGCTTACTCAACCACTGTTGCTGGGGCACCGTTGACAGGCGTTGATCTAGGAGGAACTTGAGGCTGTAGTGGTCGGTGCGGACGAGGAAGTGACGGCCCCAGAGGTACGGCCGCCAATGCCGCACTGCCTGGACCAACCCAATGAGCTCCCGCTCATAGGCCGCAAGCTTCCCATGGCGGGCGCCGAACGGCTCGTCCGAAGAACGCCAGGTCCGCCCTCGGTGTAGGACGGCGCCGAACCCAGTGCCGGAGGCGTCGCAGTCGACGACGAACTGGCGCTCGAAGTCCGGCATTTGCAACACCGGTGCCGAAGAGAGAGCGCCCTTGAGTCGCTCGAACGCCGCGGTCGCCTCCTCATCCCAAGCGAAAGCCTCCTTACGCAGGAGACGGGTCAGAGGGCCTGCGATGGTGCCGAAGTCCTTGATGAACTTCCTGTAGTAGCCGGCGAGCCCCAAGAAGCCCCGGACACCACGTGGGGAGCGGGGGGTCGGCCAGGCGGCCACTGCCGCCACCTTGTCGTCATCCATGGCGACGCCGTCAGCCGAGATGACGTGGCCCAGGTAGGCCACGGACGAGGCGCCAAAGGAGCACTTTGACCTCTTGAGAAAGAGGCCGTGAGCCCGCAAGGCGCTGAAGACGAGGCTGACGTGGCTTGGAGGTGCTCGGCCCACGAAGTGTCTTGTAGATGATGATATCATCAAAGAAAACCAGCACAAACCTGCGAAGATAGTGGCGGAGGACGTCGTTCATGAGGGCCTGAAAAGTCGCCGGGGCGTTGCACAGGCCGAACGGCATGACCAGGAACTCGAAGTGGCCGTGGTGTGTGCGGAACGCCGTCTTGATGATGTCCTCCGGGTGCATGCGTACCTGGTGGTAGCCCGAGCGAAGGTCGAGCTTGGTGAAGTACTTAGCCACGTGGAGCTCATCGAGAAGCTCGTCGACGACCGGGATCGGGAACTTGTCCTTCGAAGTCTTGTCGTTGAGAGCCCTGTAGTCGATGCAGAATCGCCACGACCCGTCCCCCTTCCATACTAGAAGGACAGGGGCGGAGAACGGCGACGTCGACGGTCGGATGATGCCCTGCTCCAGCATCGTGGCGCACTGCCGCTCCAACTCGTCCTTCTGGAGCTGCGGGTACCGGTACGGGCGGACGGCGACTGGCGCCGTACCGGGTAGGAGGTGGATGCGGTGGTCGTACGGCCGCACGGGCGGGAGGCCGCGCGGCTCCTCGAAGATCGCCGCGTGCTGGTGGAGGAGCCGGTCGAGCAGTGGTCGCGGCTCCGCGTCCGCGGCAGCGGCCAGCAGGTGCTGCGCCACCGGCGTGGGGCGCTCGCACTGCCAGGTGACACGTCGGGGTCCCCGCTGGAACGACACGGTGTAGTTGTCGAAGTCCCAGGAGAGGATGCCCAGGGTGCGCAGGAAGTCGACGCCGATGATGAAGTCGAAACACCCCAGCGCGAGGCCCACGCAGGTGATGGGGTAGGAGACGCCGTCGACCGTAAGAGGAACGTCGCGTGCCACGCCCGCGCACTGCAGACGCTCGCCGCTCGCGACGGTGACGCGCAAGTGCTCGGCTCCGGTGGGGGCGAGGCCGAGGCGACGCATCACGTCCCCCTGGAGGAAGGAGTGCGTCGACCCTGTGTCCAGCAAGGCCAGGAGTCGCTCCCCTCGCAACGTCACTGGGAGGAGCATCGTGTTGTCCGTGCGGATCCCTGCAAGAGCATACATAGAGACAACCAAGGCGTTAGCGGTGGGCGTCTCCACCGCCGCGGTGCCGTCCTCAGCTGTCAGGGCAGCCCCGTCCGTGTCCTCGAACGGGAACTCCTGGTCGTCGGTGTAGTCGGCGGTCTCAAGGTAGAAGAGCCGCTTGCACACGTGCCCACGGACGAAGGGCTCGCCACAGTTGAAGCAGTGGCCCTGGCGGCGCCGCTCCACCTGTTCCGCCGGTGTCAGACGACGGAAACGCGGCTGCCCACCGCCGGCCGGAGTGGCGGACAGCGGCGTCGTGCCTCCTGCGGCCCCCGCGGGCGCCGCCGGCGTCGTCGAGCGCAGGGGAGGCCGAGCGCCTCTCTGCTGGGCAGGCTGGGCCGGCGCGAAGGCCGCCGCGCGGCGCTCAAAGGCCCGCGCCAAGTACATCGCCGTCTGGAGGTCCGGCGGGTGGTGCATGTCGACGTCGACCTGGATGTGTTCGGGCAGCCCCCCAACGAAGAGTTCCGCCTTTTGCTGAGCGTTGAGGTGGCGCGCGTGACAGAGGACCGCGTTGTAGCGGTTGGAGTAGTCCTGGACCGACGACCCGAAGGGAAGGCGCGCGAGTTGCGCGAGTCGTGTGCCCTGTGTCGGCGGCCCGAAGCGGAGTTGGCATAGTGCGCGGAAGCGCTCCCAAGCCGGCATGCCCTCATCCTGTTCCAGGGCGTAGTACCATGTCTGCGCATCGCCACGAAGATGGTAGGAGGCGAGCCACGTACGATCCGAGGCCAAGGTGCGTTGGCCGCGGAAAAACTGCTCGCAATGGTTCAACCAATTGAGCGGATCG